>JAQFZN010000464.1:0-29581 GCA_034687075.1 Geophilus carpophagus
GTATAAAAAGCTTATTTTTGAATGTGGTACAGTACACCTAAGTGCATTTTTTTCTAGTTAATCTGAAACAAATCAATAGAGCAATAAAATTATTGCACTTTTTTATTTTTATATTTATATATTTTTTTGCAGCGGCTCTGCACTTAATCACAAAAGCCCTTTTATTATTTTCAATCTTGACTTGATTATATTGGCAATAATGACAGATTACTGGCTATTATGCAACAAGATGACACACGAGATGGAAGAGGCAAAAGACGTTTTCAAATGATGTGTAATTACAGTCACAAATGGTGGGAGGATGAGCGCTTAATGCGACAGAGCGGTTCCCTCCCGGTGATACAAAAGTGAATCTGGCTTTGTTTGAGGATATTTATCTCCATTAGGTGGCGCCTCTTCATTACTCTCAGTCACGCCACTTCCTGTTTAGGGCTTTTTTCATGTTTGACACTGATGTAAAATTATAGCTGGCAAAACAAAATGCTACCTTTTACATTCATTTCTTTTTCTAATAATTTTTTTCTTTTTTTTTCTTTTCTGAACAGGATTGGACAACAAAGGGATTTCAAACCAAAACCCATCGATCTGTTATCAGAATTTGCCAGCGGGTTATGAAAAATGATATAACAAGTAATAAATGATTATTACTTATTAGTATTAGTACATTATGTATAGGACTTGTAATAAATTGGTTTTTAATTAATAAAAAAAATAATTATATATAACGACTTGGAAAAAAATATTATTTTTATAAATAATAATTCGAATTTTGGTAATTGCAGTCTTTCGTCATTGGGAAAATTATAGAGGTAAAGTGGATGTAAGCAAATTTTTTTTCGTTTTTAATTATGAATTATTTGTGTTTATTTGCAGAAGTTAAACACGCAAATTCAAGTATTTTTGTTGCAGCACGCCTTTATATCACTTGTTTCTACTTGTTATGGTATGTTTAATTATATTTTTATATTTTTTATTCATAAATTTATTTATTCCGTC
This sequence comes from Geophilus carpophagus, assembly GCA_034687075.1. NCBI lineage: Eukaryota > Metazoa > Arthropoda > Chilopoda > Geophilomorpha > Geophilidae > Geophilus > Geophilus carpophagus. The sequence continues at coordinate 997 of JAQFZN010000464.1, forward strand.
AGAAAAAATTAATGAATTTCAACTGTGATAGAAATTGCATGACTTGAAACAAAATTAAAATTTAAGGGGTTGTCAATAACATGAAAAATAGTTCATGGAAAATCATATCAAAATATAAAAAAATATATAACAAGGTAATATTAAAAAAAAAATACAAATAAAATGAAATAAATTATGCAAGGTTATGTTAAAAAAGAGACAGTCACGAGATATTTAGTCTAAATATATAAAGAAAAGAAAATTGAAATAAAAATCGACTTGCGCATTTGAGTCACACGTTCATCTTTTGTCAACAACTCATTCAAAATTTCATCAATTACTTCTCAATAGAAAAACGCGCGAGTGGACACGAGCAGCTGCATGAAAACCGTGTTCACATCCCAACCCTCGTTTTCCCTCAGTCTCACCACCCCCGCCTTCTCTCTCCATGTAATTAGCTAGCAGCAACACGCACCGTACTTGATGATAATACCACACGACATAATAGCTTAGATCAATGAGCTGATTGCAAGGCTTAATTAGGGCTATAGGTATCGCCACCCTGTGCACTTTATACCTCATAAAAAGATCAATTTTCAACGTATTTCTATATAACTACACCTGTTGATAATGATAAACACTTTATTATTATTATTATTATTAGTTATAATCAAAACGATAATATTAATTTATTTTTAAAAATTTTTATTTACATTTGATTTGATTAAAAATAGATTAAATTAAATATGGTTCAATTTTCAGTGAATTGAATTTATATTTTATTTTATTTGAAATTTGTATTTTGTTTACGTGAAAATTCATAACATTTTGCTTGATTTAAAATAAATTAAAACTGAAAAATAATTAGAAAATTGAAATTACGAATTACAATATACAGAAAATTGTTTATTGCATTGAATTTTATATTGGTTTTTATTTTTACTTTCAACATTTTTTTTAAATCAATGTTAAAGTAAATTAAACGATTTAAAAATAAAATAATAAATATGTGGTCACTAAACTTTTTAATTTTTATATATGGTACTCTGTGGTTGGTCTGAGAATACTTAAAATTGAAATTAAACAATTTAAATTCAAGTGAGGATTACTGCGAGTCTTTCGCACCCCATCCTGTGATGATGATAAAGTGTAGAATAATAAAAATGATAAGTTATTAAATTTAAAATTTTTATTTTATAATAATCTGTTCCTTTTAAAAAAAAACTTTATTATATAATTATTTTTTTCATCTCATTTTTAATTCAAACCAACGTTGAAAACTCAAGAAAACGACCTGCATTTTGTCAGTTTAATGTTCTTCTTTTTCTCACCTACACAAAGTGCGAATTACACGTAATTAAAGGGGGGGCTCCGCACATCCAACTCGCGGAAAAACAAGCCCTCCAGACATTATTACGCCGCGTGCGTGAAAATGCTACTGTTTTTTTTTTTAATTCAAACTCTTTAACTACCTTTCTCCTCCATTTCATCCTAAAATGGCGTCCCGTGGGAAGTTTTTGATTGATTCTTATTTTTCTCGCCTGTCTTTTTTTAAATTTTGTGTAATAGGTTCCATTTTAGGTGATCAGGAAGTGACGCAGCCGCAGGCAAACGGGTCTCGCTTAAGCTTTGCGAGCTTAGCACTCGTCACACGGTCTCTAGGTGTGGGAACGCCAGTGTTTTGCCCTAGGCAGATGGCTTTTGGCAGCGATAGCGCTTTATTGCTCATGGTTACGGATATGGATGCGCGCGAGTTGCGATGGCGAGAAATTGAGGCGTTTTGAGATAAAAGAACATGGGAGAACAGTTTGCATTGCTTGCATATGTACAATTGAATTTTTTTTTAATGAAAATAAAATTAAATGTTGAATTGTGAGTTGTATCGGTTGCTTGGAAAGTGACCTGTTACCATTTGTGTGAGAAAAAATTGTTGTGATAATAAAAGATATGATCAAAGAGCCAAATTGAAATCAAGTTTGAAACAAATTGTAAATAAAAATTACTGTTTTCAAATCTACATTAAAATTAATTTGATTTTAACTGAGACTTTATCGCTTTGTCTTGTCCTGATGCACAAACTCTGTTGTTTTTATTTTTTATATCATGTTTAGTATCACCATGGCTTGATGGTACAGGTGACTGTAATGGAAGAACAGTGTATACAGCAGATGTTAAATTCTGATACTTCCTTTTACTTCCACCTCAAATGTAATTTTGTCAATTTTTTATATCTCTGTTATATTAACTTTAATAATCCTACAGAGAAATTAAATTAGTAAGAGTTAAAAGCAAACCATTACCATAAAAATGTGACATGAACTCTTAATTTTTGTGAAGATTTTATTTAATTTTCAAGAAAAATCATAATAAAAAATATAATTACAAGTGAAACTAATTTATACGCACACATTTAAATTATTCACTCCAATTTTATTCACATTTTTAAATTTGCTATTTGAAATAACATTTCAATAATGTGCTTTACAACTCTTCCTTTTGATCTCTAGGCTAAAGTCATAAATCAGGATCTTTTAGTACCTGGTGTTAGTTATTGCTCCAGGAGCCAATAAATGTAACACTTGGCTATTCCCAGAATCAAATAAAATCTCATTTAAATACACTTAGATCATTTATTATATTTATTTAAGTAAATTTTTTAAATTATTTAAATACTTTGTAACGGAAATTGGCCGGAAGTTGAATGAAAAGCAGTGATATAGCCCATGAAAGAGGAAAAATGAGGAGAGTATTTTTAAATTGCAGAAAGTGAAATGAGTGTGAAAGATGATAAAAGTGAAAAGTACACAAGGGATTAGGTATTAGCACCAAGTGTAAACCCGGACATAAACTAACATGGCCACTTACCTTAGCTGCAGTCACACGATTCGCCTGCAGCTATGAGATGGCTCATTTAATTTCAATTTTCTTTTAACATTTCTAATCAGGCGCATTTCAGTTCCGGTTGCAGTTTATTAGCTCCAATAAATTGGACTTAAACGATAAACGTGGGAATTTATACGCCCGTACAGCTCTCTTACATGCCATGTTTATATACATTGAATTTCATTTCACCTGATTTATTGGTAAATCGTGATGTCTGCGGGTTACAAGCGATTGGCATCTCACTTGTCTGCTGAATTAATCAAGTGGCCACCCACTTGTCTTAATTATTTTCTAATTAATTTTTGAATTTAGCGCAACATAACACTTGAATTTGCTATTCAATTTAGGGTTAGAGAGCGCTTATTTATGTCCTAGAATCCTTTCTAATTGTATAATTGACTTGATTTTTTAAATTTCCATTTATATTTCCTTAATTATTCTAATCAAATGTCATGTATTCTACGATAGAATCAAAAAATATAAATTATAGGTTGATTAACAATAAAAATAACATCAATAAAAATCGTGACATTTAAATTGTTGAATTAAATTGATCTAATTTTGAGATAAATTACGGAAGTATAACTTTGTATATAAATGGTGTAAATAGGTTTATCAAGATTATCTGATTTCATCATTTCGTGATATGTGAATATTTAAATGCATTGAACTTGTTTACAAATCTATATCAATTCAGAATATTAATAACAACAAGTAGATAAACGAGATAAAGAAAATAGTCAGCAAAATCTATTCCTAAACAAGCATGAAATTAAAAGTTAACCCAAGTGTAACAGTAAAAAAAATAACGTTGAAGTGACTATTGTTCTAATCAACCAGGTGTCGATAGTTTTTTTTTATTTTTTTATTTATTCGCCTTTTTTTCTGCGTCCATCTGTCACATTGCCCCGCCCAGTAATCAACTGCAATAACTGCTACCTCCTTTTCTATGGTTATCAATTCTTCAATGAGTCCCTTTTTTAGGGCTGTGGGGAGGAGCCCATCTGGTGTCAAGTGTAAAAAAAAAAAATAACAATAATAATAAAAAGGTGACCCCTTTTTGTTGTTATATTTGCACAGTATGTACAGTTGCAAAATGAGCCGCAGGTGATCATTAATGGTGATCGTTTATCGCCCATAACACTTATCGACAAAAATTAAAAGTTAAATTCTCTCTAGGGACCTACTTGTTGCTATTAATTATGCAGGTCCAACCATTTGCTTGGCAAAATAGGCAAAATCCACCCTCTGCTCATAAATATTAGACGCGATGGGCGGAGATGGAACCCCATTACAAGAAAATTGTTAAATTAACAACATGCTATAGGTTTGTTATTAAGTAAAAAGTGTAGAAAACGGGAATTAGATCGAAAGTCGTTGTGCATTAATAATTCAAATGCACGTTGATGTGTCAATAAATGGACTTGTTGATGAGGTGGCAACCAAACTATTCACACCCGTCGTTGCTTCTCACGCATTGCATGTAAATATATATATATTTACAAAATGAAAATTGAAATAAAAAATATATAAATGCGATTTTGAAAATTTCTAAAGGTTGCAAAAAAAATGTAATGATAAGTTAGAAATAAAAATGAAACTGTTCACGAACTGATTCGAATAAAAAAAATTGAATTTGTTTATTTTTTATCTTATAAATAATTTTTTCCTCTTAGATTTTGAAAACGTGTATTTATAAAACGACTACTTATACAGATCAATAAAACTTCTTTTTCAATGTTCAACTTGGATATTTATTCATAGATAATTAGACATTATAAATTACAAAAACATTCAATAATATTTGTAAACTATCCAGTCATTTATTTTCCTCTCTTTGTCTGGTACCACGAATGAGCACGTCTCTAATTGGACGTGGCACCTCCATCCACCCTTCCTCCCTTCTCTCATCTTACACCTGGTGGCACCTTGATGGGCGCGTGGGCGCTCGCCCTTGTTTGTCGACCGCACTTCCGGTCCTCTAATTGCTGCCTCTTTAGCCGTGCTTCCTTTGAGACAAACCCCGGATGTGATGTCACCTTTTCTCATCATCTTGTCTTTATTATGTTATTATGATTGCCGTTAAAGAGAGGGTGGAAATGTTTAAGCAAAGACGCAAAAAGATGGGGCAGGTGATGTTTGCTCACAAAATTGTATCCGTAGCTACAGGGGGTAATTATAGGAGCTTTGGAAAATGGTAGCTAAATTGACCTCGTGCATGAAAACGCACACATGCAATTTCTTGTTTTTACTTAATTATTAAAAAAGTAGAATTCTTACAATTCGCGTGCAAACGAACCCATGAATTAGAATATACTGCGATATGTCATTACCGGCAAGTAGAACTTCTCATTTCACACAAGATAATTTATTTATTTAAAATTAAAATTCTTGAAAATGAAAAATTTAAAAAGATCATTTTTCTTCATTCAAGTTATAATAATTTTTCAACTTTTTTTTTCATTCATTAAATTTTAAAATATAGATATAGAATAATTCAAAGGAGAATTTTGTATACACCATTCAACAGTTTTTTTCTTTTTCCTAAATCCTTAAAATATTTACACACAATCACGGTGGTGATGATCGCGAGTAGTAACTGGTCGCTGTAGTTGTCGAATGTCCTCCAGCTGAAGAAGATGGCGGCGATGCCGAAGATGATCCCGCAGATAAGTTCAGAGGCACCAATCCTAGAGGTGCCGTGGACGGATATATACGGCATGCTAACGGCTTTTGGAGTGCCGCATGCCGAAAAAACAAATCTGTCGTACTGCTTGGTAACACTGACGCCGATGGATAAGGCCAGTAAGGGCTTGGGGTTCCGTAAAGCCGATGAAAAGATGCGTAGTTGCCGGCTTCTGCCAATAATTCCAACCCAACTGCCGTTTGGCGCTTCCATTTGGTCCTAGGGTACCCCAGAATGGGTAAATTGTACCCGTTAAGTTTTGTTTTGCTTTGTTTTTTCTTTGTTTTATAATGATCTATGTAAATCGATATTTTCTTACCTGCGATTTTGGTACCATGTTTTCACTTGTGTATCCGTTAAGTTGAGACTTGCGGCTAATTCCATCCGGTCTTGGACACTGAGGTACTTCTGGCGTTCGAAACTTTTCTCCAGTGTTTGTAATTGGTGATCAGTGAACGCTGTGCGGGCTTTCCGTTGTTTTTTTGATTTGGAGGAATGTGAGGGACCTCCAGGAGATGGGGGCAGTGAAGATTCGTCATCATCTATAAAGTAATAGAGTTTTGTATAATTTTGTATTTTTTTTCTCTTTATTGTAATATATTTTGTTATTTGATCAATGTAACTATATACACAAAATATGCAGCACATTCTTGCATATGAAATCAAATGAAATGCCGACATTGACCAAGTAACTTATTAGCTTTACTTCCTCTTGAGAATCGTGATATATATATTTGATATTAAATTTGGAGCATTGTAATCACATAATCCCGTAATAACAACAGCATAATCAGCTAATCTTTATTTATTTATTTATTTCTAATTATTCAAAACGTTTGTTTATATATAAAAAAACTATAAAGCTAAAATGGATATTAGTTGTGATATAACCAAATATTTCCCCCAATTAAATTTAAAAAAATCACAGAATTTAAATTATATCGATCAAAAATTGTTTTCAATTCTCTGGAGGAAATCATAAAAATAACTAAAAACTCCATTTGAAAAGCTGACAGTTTTTTAAAAACACACCCGAAACTCAAACAAAACCCTTACATTACCCTTTTATAGCTCCTTTATCCAAACCAACCTAACCTCAAAAGTGATTGACAAATGACCACACACACTCACAATTATTTAATTATCCCAATAGTCTCAGGAGTCTACTTGAAGTACCCCCAAGGGCATGCTAAACAAACAATACCCTAAGGACTAATTCTCCTTTTTTTTCTCAAACCAAAATCCCCACCTGCATTTCATTACAACGAGAACTCACCTTCCTGACCCGTTTGTGAGGGATCTTCAGGACTCGGTGACCGGGCCAACTGGGTGTGTTGCTCGGCAACGGCGGGATGTGGTGCCGAACTCTGCCGGCTGTTGCTTAGAATGTCCCGTATGAGAAAACTAGGCGCAGATGCCGATGTTGGCGTCGGGCGCACTTCAGCCATTCGACTCTTCTCGTCGCCATCATCGACAGTACATCTCAATGAGCTGGGTTCGGGTGTGGGTGGCGCTGGACCTTTGTCTATGAGGTCTACAGTCATGATCCGTGTAACTCGTCGGACGATCAGTGACCGTATGTGAAGTCAGTAATCGGCGTACGTGTGCCGCTGGGCACGTGGGAGGAGCCGTTGAGTGTTAGCCAATCAACATGTGCGGTATGCCGACTGACGCAGACAGCCGGGCGGGGACTGAATACGGCGTCCGTGCAGTTGAATCTCGTGATTGCCCTTCGAAATGAATTCGCAGCCCATTATCCCGTTTAGCGACATGTGGGCGCCTCGTTTTGGTCGAGGTAGAAAAAATGAGTGATGGCCTCAGGGTATGTGCGTTGGCTACAGACGGAGCCACGGTGAAGGATGTCTAGTTGAGATTTTCTTGGGAAAAGGTCTGACATCTTTCCTATATGTAACTTTATAAACATCTATTTAATTACTTAATGAGGAAACTATTTTTATTTTAATAATACACATGGATATTTCATTATATTTCATGTTTTTTTATATTATTATTATTAATAAGGTAATTCTTTTAGATGAATTGGCAGCCATTTTTTCACTGGTTTGTTTACATTATTTTTAAATTAAAATTGATACAAGAATTTTGCACTTTAATTTTTTGATTTTTTAATTTTTGAGGAAAATATTTTAAGTTGTAGCAGGCATTTTGATTTTTTTTAGTTTGTTTACATTCTTTCTAAATTAAAACATGAAAATTTAATTACCTTTGATTTTTTTTCATTGTAATTTCATTTTTAAGAAAATATTTTTAAAAATCTTTATAAAAATTTGATTTTTTTCATTTTTTTTAAATTAGTGATATATGTTATTTTAACTTAATCTAGAAAATATGGTCATGTTTGGCCTTGTTTCTCAGATTGAATAATATTTAATCAATCAAGTCGTTATAGAAAGTGTCTTTGTACATATGGGGGGTGATGTAATGCAGTGGTGCGCGGTTAAGCTCCCCTGCGGTGCTTTTCACCACTAGTAATTAGCTGTGGGCGATGAGGGTCCGGCGGGAAACGCAAATTTTTCTAATCGGCTTCCTACTCGGCCGAGCGTTCTTCTGCCCGTCTGCATGCGACCCCTCATTCGATTCTCCCCCTTCGTTTTCCTCGTTTCGCTTGATGGAGATTTTTTTTTCCTTCCCTTTCTTTTTCCTTTATATTATTATAACGAGAATGACATTTTTAAAGAAAAATATAAAATAAAATAAAATCTATTAAATCTTTTGTTTCATTATAACGAGGTTTAATACTTAATCTTCTCTTTATCTACGAAAATAACTTTAAAATTTTTTTTAAAGAAAAAATAAATTAAGAAAATCGAAATTTAAAAAATTTAAAAAAAAAAAGATGAAAAGAAAACAGGTAAAAAGAAAAAGATTTTTTTGCTGCGCTTTTTAGTATTCGGCACCAGTCGGTGGAAACCATTAAAAGACTTGGCGAGAGGGAAAATGTGATCTGTGCAAATTTAGAGAGAAATCCATTTGGTAAGGCGCGTTCCTTGAGCCGTTCTCCACCGCCCCACGAGACGCAACTGGAGGTCCCCCCAGGCCTCAAGAGTTTGCAAAATTAATGCCTGGCAAATTGCTTCCATTTGGCATCTTTAATAGTTTAATGGAACCACCCCCCACTCCTTCCACTTTCGTCTCTCATCCTCCCTTCGCTTTTTCTGCACAAAATTTTTGTTGAGTTGCGACTTTTAAGTTGATAAGTTAGCTAATTAAACATTGAGCGAGGAAAAAATTAGAGTGGTTGAATAAATGAAGAAAAAATGTTTTTATTTAAAGTGATTTAACTTAAATTACCGTAATATTATTTTCGGTATACATAAGAAATTTTAAATGTATATTTCGCATGTAAACAAATTACCGTAAATAAGACTTTCCCCTATGTTTGTATTGACGCCAGATAAATCTCGTTACAGGTAAACACATCCGTCATCGTTTTTATCCAGCTAAACACAAACAAATAGATGACATGGAGATAATCGATTGTTTAATTGGTAAATGTTCGTTATAACGAAAAATTGGCGCGTTCTATTGAAAAGCGTCTGCTTTACAGTAATGGAGGAGTGGAAGGGGGCGATTGCGAGTCAACAAAAGGAACGCAGTCACGCGTTGGGCGTCTCGTTCGACGGAGCGCCGCAGTGCGGTGAGAGCGGAAGCGCAATTGGATTAGGAACGCGCGCCTATTCGCTGTTTGAGAAACGCGCGCACGCGTTTCCCATTTGCATAAATGATGGCTGATGGAGCGAAGGAAGAAGGAGGAAAAAAAGTGCATATTTGTAGGGCAACCTCATTATAACAAATATTTTATTTGAATCCATCTTCATTTAAACGTGTTTATGCACATTTTTTATATATTTATATTTAGTTTAATGATTATTTTCAAAAAAAAAAATAAAAATTCTGTTTTCATAAATGGCCCATTTCTTTTAACAATTCTATGTAATCTATTACCTGTTTCTTAATTTCTGCAATCATCAATTTACTTGTCAAATTGGTTTGAAAATTACATAACCGTGGCCTAATCTACATGCAAATGATTTTTCCAAATTGACCCGTATTAATTTCCACATTTTAGTTCAGTTTACATCTAATTTCACCCCTATTTTCAACAATTAATCTTCATTTACACACATTGTACACATTCAATTGTCTTGTTTTAATCAAAGAAAGCCGTTATGGCTCTAGTTCTATTCCTGGAAAATTATTATGCTCTTCTGGTTACATTGTTTATGCATTGTTATGCGTATTTTAAATATAGATTTTCTGATTATTATCATTATTATTTGCTTTGAGTTTTTTTATTTAGTTCAAGTTATGGGCATTTTAGTTGACGCTGTTTGGATATTTGTTATTTATACAGTGGAGCCATTAGATCCCTTGTCTTTCCTTGATCTTCATGTAAAAGGGTCCGCGAATAAAAGGCAGGAGGGAGGCAGAAACACAAACGGAATGGCAAATGTGTGTACTTCCCGCCTCGCTTTATTATTAATATTATTTGGCGCGCGTCTCGCGATTGTTTTAACGCGTCCTAATTGGTTGATTACAAGCCCCGCGGCCGTCGCCCGTTGCCCTAGTCATCAGATTAGAAACGCGAACGTGGAAACCTCATTATAACAATCGTATGCAATTCCTATGAACAATCGGTGTTATAATAAGGTTTATATAAATTGTAGACGATAAAGGGGATTATGGGGAGAGAGAGAGAGGGAGAGATCTGAGAGTGGGTGGAATGGAGATTTGAGTGAGGGCTAATTTAGTACAGAGGAGAAAGGGTGGGGTTGTGAATTTGTTGTCCACTCCCATGAATATAATATACTTATCTTAATGGTTCTCAACCCAATTTGCTCTCGTCTGTTCGCTTTCATTGTGAGTGGCTAATTTTATTCCTTCTACTCTTGGAACAACTGAGCCGGAACGGAAGTGGAGACGCGGAACAACCCCCCCACTACGCGCATGCGCTATGAGGCGTTTTCAAGAAGAACCTCGTTATAGTAGATTTTGTGTCATGAAGGGCAGTAAGGGGCGTTATATTTGAATGACCCAGTAGGCACTGAAATAAAGAGAGGGGTAGTTGTAAGTGGGGGAGAGGAGCAGTATTTGTGCACACGCGTCATTCGATGCCCCGTCGGATTTAGAAATCATTTAATGCGATTATCATGATTTAGCAGAGATTGGGGAGACGAGACGATGCGTTGCCGTGGTGATAAGAGCTTCATGTATCGTGTGTTACATTGTTGACGACACTTTCTGACATATTATTATCTTTTTTTTATCAAGTGCGTTTATCGATGATAAGTGATTCGCAGCTCGTCGTCAATTGATTGTATGCAATGCAGTGAAGACGTCGATTGACGTCTTGAGGGGATTTGTTTGCCTGAGGGGTAGAAACGAGAAACAGGAAACGCCCACGTCACGACCCAGCGACGCCAAGTGTCGGTTTACGGGCAAAATTGGCAGAAACGGCGGGATTTTCTGGCATCTTGGATTCCGTGGCCGTGTGGGAGGATCTTGTGACACGGGAGACGCACCTTAATCGCACCTGTCAACTCGTCGTCCCCCAGGGTTGACCGGATTTTTAGATGGGGAATAAAAGTTGTAATTAATTAGATGAGTTGAAAAGAAATGGGGTAAACAACCCCGAGGTTGATGAAGATGTTAAATTTTTATTTTTATTTTTATTTTTACTAATTTTTTTATGAAATCAAAATGGCTGAAATGGAGGAAATTTAAATTTTGATTTAAAAATAAAAATAGTAGACAGAAATACATTTTTATTTTGTTATAAGGAGGTGCATACCCCCTACCGCTGGAAAAAGGCTCTTCAAGAAGTACCGGAAGTGAGTTCGAAAGAGGCAACGGCGCGGAAAAGTCCGCCGGGAGTCGCACAGATCGAAAACGGGGAACGAAATGGAGTGCACATGCGCAAACAGGGGGACGCCAATGAATTACAGACTCATTTATAATAAAGTGAGACACGTTGCAGAAAACAATCCAGTACTCATTTATAATAAATGGATTTATATATATATATCTAGATACAGAGATATTAGGATTTTTATTAGCACTGACTTTTTGCTCCATCTCGACCACTTTACTCGAGCATCTTTTACCGCCGCCCCCTCGCTGTGTGGCTCCGCCCTTAAGTCATTTCGTTATATCGAGGTGGCCGCCCACTCGTCGTAAATCCCGTGATGGATGCGCCGTTGGAGTGGGTCGCTCGCGTCTAATACCCTGGCAAATCGCTTCATTTTCGAGCACATAACCTTGGTGGCCAACAAAAGAACGCGCGCGCCCATTCGCCCAAACTCGCTAATACGACCGTAATCGGGTTGATAAAGTGCGCTAATGGCCGACACTCGACCCTCGGGCCTTTTTGTGGCGGGGGCTTAACGCAAATGTAAATCTACCTCCCTCCATCGCCATCGCCCACACCACCCCTGAACGCGCGACAAACATTATTCACTAACTTACCTCGCTACAACGTTTTCGCTTTTCCTCTTAACATTTCTTTTTTCAAGATATTTTTATTGACTAAAATGTTAGTGAATTTAAACTTACAATTTTTACTTTTAATAGTATTTTTTATTGCAAATAATTTAATTTATAACTCTTTTCGTAATATAATTTCTTATGTATTACGGCGTGTAGCTTTTAACAGGCTTTTCCTTTGTTTTTTTTATATTTCAACAAAAATACGTTATACCGAGGCCGGTGTTTTTATGCATTAAATGTGAGTATTATATTTTTGTTGGCAGTAAATCAGTGTGGGGAATAAATTTAGCCAATTGCATGACGGGAATATCGGCGTAATGTTCACTTATTGACCTCCGGTTGAATACTGTGCAGCCAAGCGAGTGTTTTTCCGCCATTTTATTTTCCCAAAAATAAAAACCGAATGAATTAACACTTAATAAAACTTAAAATTAATCATTTTTACTTACAAATTGCACCGTTTTCTCGCTTATTAAAAGGATTAAAGATGCGTAAGATAACCTCAACGGGAGATAAAGACAAATTCTAAACTGTTGATAATTTTTTTTTATTTACTTTCTTATTATTCGTGTAAGCTGAAATTGACGTGTATGGATTTGAGACGCGAATTCATCGGGGGTAATATCTTCCACTTGATTGGTTAGGTTGGGCGCGAGCCTCTAAACTGTTGTGACATATTTCGATTAGCCGCCATCCGACTCCTTATTTCCCGCCTGGGCCCTGGGGAGCCACCAGGAGCAAAACGCCGAACGCTATGTGAACGTGGTGCGAACGCTAGGTAATTGGAACGCCGAATTAATGCGAGGGTGGGAATTTAATACCCCTTCCCCTCCACGTCCACTTTGGGGCCAGTGGCCTCGAGTATGACAAGAATGACGTGCCCCTAGGGCACTTTCTCGGACGCTAGGGCCGCGTCTCGCGCCCTCATTGCCGCCCACGCGTGTCGCTGTGTCATAATGGGTTTACGCATGCGCGCACAGCGTAACACGGACGCCGGCTCTATTGTTCAGGTATAAAGAGTGTCATTTGTATTGATTTCAACGGGTTGTAAACATTGTTTAAGATGTGCGTCTTGAGGTGTAAATAATTGAAACGCTGTTTTCTGTAGGCAAGCAATGAGAGTGATTGTTTAAAGAGACTTGTTTCCAACAGTTGAGTGTTGTTGTTTTCGTATTGGAGAAAGGGAGTGTACAGCATTGAGTAAATGCATTGTTTTCGTAACAGATTTGAGCGCTGGTTTAGTGATTGCACCTGTTGCCTGTCTCACGCACTCGCCAGGTGACATAAGGTGAACAGGATCACGACCCTTGTCCAATCTCACCTGTCCTTTAACGCCCCCACTTGGTTTGGTCACGCGATAGTCGATGGGCAGTTTATACACTACAGAATTGTTCAAAACTCGCCTCACTTGTTTGGTTTTATAATAAAAGAAGAATTTGTGATAAGAAAATGTGGCAATCAAATAATATGAAATATAAATGTAGCAAATAAAGGAATTATTATATTTTGTTTCGACCTATTGGTTCCATGTAAGCAAAATAAAGGTTGAATAATACATAAAGCAATCGATTTTTTTATATTTTTATCTCTTTTAATATCACATTTTTGAGATTATTTCATTTTCAAGTGCTACTACTTTTAATTTTATTGATAATATTGAATTACTTCTTTGATTAAATATTTACTTTAAGAGATTGAGTTAAAAAGACATTAAAATTGGATTAAATTCATTTATAGACAAAGAAAAAGTTAAAATAAAAGTGTATAAAGTGTACGATGCGCTGAAATTACAAAATGTTGTGTAATAATACTGTACAGTTGTAGAAACTTGTATAGAAACTGTAAAATATAATGGATAAAGTCAAGTTTAATTAACAAACGATCAGTAAACATCAAGTACTGTTTTTAGAACTAAACAACTTTCAATTAAATTAATGAATGGTTAGGTTAAAATCATACACATTTACCGCAAATACTCAGCAAGATTGTATCTCGCAATCATTCACTCAATTTCTTTTTCTTTAGAAAATTTATATAATTCGTGAATCTTTAACATAAAATAAAAGTCGGTAAAATACATTAGTCCTGAATTTTCGATACCAGTTTACAGAATTGTACACAATTTTTACAAAATGGTTTCTCCAATTGAAAAATTGTGTTAAAAATAAACAGGAAAATAGGATTTAAGTTAGTGTAAAGAAAAAACTAAATTTTGTTGAACAAATAATTTCCCATTATAGTTACGAAACAACACGAAACTAACTAAAATAACAACATCAGGATAAAATATCTTTTTTTTTGCAGTCTCAAGTTTTGACAATTCCAAGACAAACTGGTGTTTATGTGTTGCGTGTGGCGTCAGCGTCTTGAGGGAGTTGGACTAATGGAAGGTTATCCATCTTGAAATGATTGCTTTTTCTTGCCGACACTCGACTCGACACAGGTCGGATTGGCGCCAAAAATGATGAAAGGGGGATTAAACTCCCTCTCCTCGCTTTTCTCTTCTTTTACTTCTTGCTCCGCCACCTGAAGCGCCAAGACCGAAGATTCTTTTGAGAAGGGGGAAAAACCGGAATCATGTCCAGAGATGGCGCTTGACCGTTTCCGGTCAGTGATATTTATGGTAAGAAATGGACGCTGTCTACCGGAAGTGATGGCCATCAACTCGTGACCCCCTGGCGACATACATGCGTGTTGAGTTGAGTTGATCAAGTCCTGGCTCTGCACGAGTCTAAAATGCATGAGACACAGACGCTAGGGGATTCGGAGGCACTCACATTTCCAGCGCCAAAATGAAAAACCTTGATATAAAAAGAAAAATGAAAATAGCGAAGAAATATTCGTAAATAAAATAGTTATTATCAAGTTTGAGAAATTATTTTAATATTTTTTTAACATTAAAAGTTTGAATTAATCTTTTATAATATTTTCATATTAAAAAATGAAGTTAAAAAGAAAGAAAAATTATTAAAATTTTTTGTTGTATTTTGTCTTTACAAGTTTCTGGTAATCAGAATTTCGATATAGTGAGAGTGGCGTTTGTCTGTTGGGAATGCAAGCCTCATCCATGTCGCGTCGGCGGCATCAAGTCCACGCGCCACGCTCGTTGCTCTGCCAGATGAGACGCGTTCGCTTCATTACCGCGATGAAAATGAAGTAGGCGGACGCTGGTTTTCTCTATTTGCTTATCCAGCATGGTAATACCCCACATCTCTATATACAATCTTTCTCTCCCCTTGAAATTACCCATGGGGATTCCAAAACTTTTACCCTTCAAATTAGCAATCTCAGAACATTTCGTCCACATACTCTCAACACCAACATCACAGAAACGAAAAAATCAAAAAAATATTTTGACCTTTACATAATTAAATGTAATTTTAAATTACATGAGAAAAAACCAACTCATTAGTTTTTTTTTCTGATTTTCTTTAAACATGATGAAAAATAAAAGGATTCGCCCATATGAAAAACGTAAATTGCAAATTAAAGCTGCTCATTTAAATTCAAATCTCAAAGTTAACTGTGTGTGACGTCTTTTGCTAATCACTTCCTTAGGACGTTTAACGAGTCGTGACGTCACGCTGACTTGTATCTCTTTTGTCTCATGTTTGGCAAGAAAAGTGACTAAGTGGAAAATGGCTCCCTTTCTGTTTACGATGCCTGGGGTGACACGCGTTCGTCACGGATCCCATTTGGACTAATATTGGTTCAGATGGAAGCTCGACATCTACACTTCACACGAGATTGGTTTAAATGATAACCTTTTTGCTCTTATTTTAGCCGCCATTATTGCAGGTGAGACATTTTATTTTATTATTTGTTTTCACCACATCATAAAATAACACATTTTAACACTTGTTTACAACAAATATATTTTATTTTAAATTACATTTTGATCATACGGTATATATATATATATTTTTAATTTTATTTTTCACCGTACAAGTTTCCATCTCTTGGTTTTTTTTATTTATTCATATGTTTTTTCTTCGGTTCTGCTTCAAACCCTAACCAAGTTAACAAAACCTGTGAGATTTTCCACCAATAGGTGAGAAGAGGTCAGCAAATCCACTCATTGGAAATGGGTGTCGTGTTTCCAGCAACATGAATCGACCAATGAGGAGGCGTGAGATAACCAATCCAATTCCATTCCATTCCTCAAATTCCCCCATCCCCATCCTTCTCAGCCTCAACCTCAGCGCATCTCCCATCTCCCATCTCTTCTGCCTTACACTCATCAAGTGGAAATGCAGTTACGGCGCTCCATGGCGACAAATTCACTACCCTTGCTCATTGTGTATTCCGTTTGAAGAGAAAAATGTTTTTGTGACAGACGCCATTTTTGATTCACAATTTACTTAAAGATGGCGGTTTTCCTGTTGTCATAGTAACTTAAATGAATCTGTTAAAGGGAAAGCAGGGTCAGCGGGTCCCATGAACAAAAGAGGACTTGACCTCATAAATTAATAGCAGCCAACGAGTGAGTCATTTGTGAACGCCATCTTGACGACATTTTCCTTCCTGATAACCCCCTCTCCCCTCTTACACTACCCTTTCCTCTTCTTCCCCTAAAATATTGATTGGTTTAGCCCCGCCCATTTGGATATATTCAAGTTGCAAAGAAAAAGGAAATGATGGAAAATTTTTTTGTTATCAGTAAATAGAATTGCTCAATAATGTGCTTTTACAATTTTTATTACGAGATTTATAGTTCTAGATTTGTATTATAAGCAGAACTAAAAAAATTTAAATAAACAAATGTCTGATTTTGATTTTAGGGAGTTTTATTACAAAAATGATTTTTATATATGAGTTTAGTTGGGTTTTCTTTTATAATTAAGTTAAATCATTGAAATTTGATCCAGTTCTAAATTATTGGATGAGAAAATGTGGAATTTGAAATGTGAATTGATGGTATATCGAACTAATAGTAGCAATATCCTGGCATGAGAATGGGATTAGTCACTTCCGCATTGTTTGCTGAGGCGTAAATGTCATTTTCCAGTGAGTAGACTTTGTGTTTGTCCATTGTTTATTGAATTTACACAATTTCATGATGGGAAAAAATAAATAAAATGCTCAAAAACATAAAATTAAAAAAAAAAAACTAAAGATAAGAATAACAAAAGTATAATACAACAGATGGTTTTAAACACAAATGGAGAGGAAAAAGAAGGCAAAAATATGGTACTTTTCCGTACAATTTGTATACCAATTTCCAATATCAAATGTTAAAAAGTAGCCAACGAACATTTTATTATATTAATTAATATTTGACACAATAATAATAAATAAAAATGTACATAAACATTTCAATTTTAGATAAATAAAAGAGAATTTAAAGCATTTGAGTTTTGTGGTGTATCGATTGCCTTCCTCTTCCTCATATCACTTGCATTTGCACTTGTTTCTGTCACGTGCTGCGATGTTCACTGTTCACCCCTGCAGTGTAAAACTGAGACACTGATGTAGCAGCGGATGAACTGAGAGTCGGTGGAACCAGTACTCGCGGGAAAAGACTGACCGGCCGTTGCATAGCAGCTGCGTGACGGTAATACAAGTCCAAGCTGGCCAGAGGACTGTTAGAGTACGGCCAATATGGTGTACTGGATCCGTACATTCTTTGAACGGCTGCAAAATTGCCAGCTTCTGCTAAGAGTTCCAAACCGACGGCAGTTTGTCGCTTCCACTTCGTACTATTAATAAAAAATAAAATAAAGAATATATCCTGATTGTATTTTTTAAATAAATTTAATTTTATAAAATTGTCAACTATTGAATTTAATTTTGGTTTCGATAAATTTATTTCTCACAAAAGAACATCAATTTAGAATTTACTCTTTTTCATTGAAATTAATCAAACTCTGTTAACGTGTTTCTTTCACTTGCTTTGTTTATGATTTACAGATCTATAAACGTATATTGATTTTTTGATTATTGAGTTAATATTTATTGACATTTTATTATCATGACCACTCATGAATATACATACAAATGAACCCAACACTAAACAAAATTATTTTACGAATATAAAATTAATTTTCATAAGTATTCGACTTAACGGTATTATTTTCATCATCTTTTAAGGTCAAGGTTATTATTTCAATCTAAATTTACATTTCTTTTATAAAATTTATTCTCTACTTTAAAAAACCTCGCTTAATCGTTCTTTTCTATACCAATTGACGTAACCCATACGAAAATTTTACACCAATCATTACGACGTATACACAGCCGTGTTATTCGGTTATGGAGGGGGTATCGGTTAAAACACAATTGCATATCAATCATCCCATATGCTTCGAAAGCTAACCTAAGGCCTAGCTAAAAGTAGTCTCATGTCTGGTGTAAATTTTTTTTGTGTAAAAGAGGTGTGAAAGGGTCAAGTTAGACGCGTGGGTGGACACGTCACACGATGATGGATGAGTCCATCAAACCACGACTTGGTACAAGAACCTTAAAGAAGGGAGAGGGGTAAATGGCGGGTAAAACCCTTTAAGGTAGGGTTAGGGATAAAACGTCGAGTCATCAAAGGTAATAAGGTGATCATCGGAGCGGGGGTGGCACCTGGACTAATTTGAATGGCACGTGCAGCTGGTAACGGATAAGACGCTCGTGCAAGTCACTTTAAACTTTGAATATATCAATTAGATACTCGCCATCCGTCCACTTACAATTTTTAGCATGAGTGCGCAGGCGTGTATAGCAAAGTGTTATTTTTTTCCTTTCTATTTACCCCCACCTCCTCTATTCTTTGCTTTTCTTTCTCATAAATATCTTCATACTTGAAATTGAATCTTTGGCTTTTCGAAAATGGGGCCCATTTGGCCAATGTTTGGAACGCACGCTCGTGGCTCTAGCCCCTCCACGGCCTTCCTCGTCCCGCTTCTTGACTCCCGTCCGCAAGACGAGGCTAGGGACGCCACTGGACGTGAATTTTTCATGAAGCGGCACGCAAAAGAAAAACGAGCATCTTGAAAATGATAGAAAAGCGAAAAGACTTGGTCAACTCAATCATAAAAAAAATACAAGCTCTTCAACTCTTTTTAAAACATTGCTTTTTCCTCAATATAATGTTACAAGCCTTTAATAACTCCATTTAAAGGATGGTTATTAATTATTGTAAGTAAAATTAGGTATAAATGGATTTATTCCAGAGATTTATACGGGAATAAAGCGATAAGGGCAGTATTTGATACGGTTTTAGACCTAATTATGATACATAAAGGGAACGGGGGTTATAGGGATTTGTTATAAAAGAGGTTCTATGTGTGAATCGGGGCTCAAAACGGATGAAAAATTCATGGAGTTCATTGTTGTCGTATTTTGGAGGGCGGACGCTAGAGCGCGTCAATGTTTGATGGCTCGCCCTCATCTTCATGAGTCTCGTGCTTCATTCTCAAGCTGCATTATGGACTCGAAAAGAAGAGAAGAGACGTACTGCCTCGCATGCGTCGTAATCTGATTGGGTAAAGAAAAATTCCAAAAGGCGTTTCTAGAAGGCGCTGCAAATTTCACCCCTCGGTTCGACGACCCGCGTTCTCGCTTCTCTTTTGGAGGTCCGGTGAAACGACGCTGGGGGGTGTTTTGAAATTGTATCAGCGAGGAGGGGGAGATGGAAATTGAATTTGGAACTGTTTTATATCTCTACTATGTGACGTCACATCCAATCAAAATTGAATGTGTTTAATGTCGAAAAAGGAAGAAATTGGGTTTTGTGAGATGTTAAACACGGAAGTGTTTATTGCCAATTTATGGCGCTTGCAAACATTTGTTTATTTTATGTCTTGTATATACCTGCCTTTTAATCGCTTTTATTCAATACGAACCACTTGAATTTTATTTGTTTAGAAAACACGATTAAAACATAAGTGGATGTAGCGAATTTGTTTTCATAAATTATATAAAATTTATCTATACTTTAGTGTTTCTTTCTGCATAAATTCTAATATTCGGATTTCGATGATTATGAAGAAAAATAGATTTAAAAGTTTTATTATCACTAAACATTTATTGTTAGAAATTAGAAAATATAATTTAAGTGAATAAATGCTGATTTATCTAATGTTATTAATTTGCACTATTAATAAGCATATTATTAAATTATAAATACTTAACTAAAATTGATTAAAACAATAAAATAAAACCTTAGAAGTTTACTTAACACACATTTACATTAAATTTTCCCATGCATTTAGATGAGTTTTTAAAATCTTCTAATAGGGAGAGTTTCACACTCTACTTTTTAATCGGCTTTTTTTAAGTTAAAAGAAAAACCAACTTTTCAAAATGAAATGAAGAGATTTAAATGCATTTTCAACCTCAAAAAGCCGATTAAAATCTATAGCTGTATATTTTTAATTTCCTGTCATTATGTCTAACTTCTCGCTTTATCAAATAGGCTATAGAATAAAAACTTAAAATTTCAAAGATAAAAACTTACCGTCTGTTTTGGTACCACGTTTTCACTTGCGTATCTGTCAAATTGAGACTAGCAGCCAATTCCATTCTGTCTTGAACACTGAGGTATTTTTGGCGCTCGAAACTCTTTTCTAATGTTTGTAGTTGATGATCGGTGAACGCCGTTCTCGCTTTTCGCGGTTTTTTGGTCTTAAAAGATGGGCTGTCGCGTGAGGAGGAGATTTCATCAGTTGCATCTGCAGGATCTACAAATAGAAAATGAGATCGTGATGAGTGCACGTGTTTAAACTCATTCGATTCTCGTAGTGGTCGCGTGCTTACGAACCACACTTCCCACGCGAGGTCCACCAACACGTGTTAATTGGTGCTTTAGGCCAAAGTCAGTCACGTGCGGTTGCGTTCACTGATTGAAATTGGATGCCCTCAATCGATATTTATAGGTGTGTTGTGCCATGCTGCGGTCAAGGGGTTGCTATTTTTTCCCTCGTTTCTTATAACACAAATAAAATACTAACGATAATTTGTTACAACTCACAAACTAATGAATATAATTTTCATTAAATTAGTAATATTAAGGGTGCTTAATAATAAGATAATAAATAGGTTATTATAATCGGTTATAATTTATGAGAAAAAATTTACTACATATTTATGATATTTATATTTTGACAGTTTATTTCGAAATTTTTTTAATTAATTTTTTTAAAATGACACAAATTCTGTTTTATATATTTACGTTATTTTGTTTTCATTTAATTTTAATTTCTTCTTTGAGTTAATTTGTGAGATAAGGCAAACCAAATGAAAACCTAATTCTTTTGTGTGATTATTAATTGTTGTGCATGCGTGCAATTTAGAAAATGGCAGGAAAAATGATGCGCATGGACACGTGTCTGAGTGGCCATCATGTTGTGTAATTAGGTCGACAAGCAAAGTGAACAAAATGAACACAACACTTTTTCCCATCCCGCACACGGGACTTCCGCTCCTCCCCCCATTTTTTATGGTCCAATTTTTATTTATTTCTATTTTTCTCTCCCACGGAATGATTAAAATCGAATTAGTCTTAATTGGATATGTTAACAATAACCGTATATAAAAGTCTACCGTTCCTAATCTCTCACAACCATTATTCTGGCGTGTTTTAATTTCTGTAAACACATGACTTATGTATGAGAACATCATTACAATCATCCTAAATACCTTAAATTTCAAATTTATATACTCGTTACACAATTCCCAGATTAAAATAAAACAAAATAACAAAATTAGAAAATTATAATTAAGATAAAATTGTACTTTTCTATTTATAACAAAAAATTGATTTCAATTTTGGATGATTTCACACATGACAGAAAATATTTTAGATTAAATTTTATTTTTCACTTTGTAACCTCGAATTATGACGTATGTAAAGTCCACCTGTTGAACGTTTGTTGATGGATGCGCAGAAACGGAAAAGGAAATTTAACAAAAAAATGAATGAGATGATGAACACCTTCTCATTGTCCATATCGTTTCCGGTTTATTGTCCATAAGCACACGGTGAGAATTGAGCGCGTTCATTGTGCATAGGCACTCATTAAACTCGTCCGCCCCATCTTTATTCTCACCTAATCGATAATCATTAATCCCTTTTATCAATATGTAATCATCATCATCAAGCAAACAAATTAACGTATTAATTTAATCCTACTATTTTTAATAACAAAACGCATTTATTTATTTATTAAAAAAAAATATTATTACCTGCACCCATATCATCATCTTCGCTGAGCACGGGCGACGGTGACCGTGCGCCTCCGGCGGCAGATGATGCACTCGACTCGGGGCTTGGCGGCCTCCTCCGTACGTCTTGGAGGATGTCACGGATGAGGAACGACGGTGCTCCCGAACTCGCCTCTCCTCCGCGCGGCTTGACGCGCAAATCTCGCGGTCCGTCGTCCGTCGTGGTCGGACTTGCCATTTCTCTCAGCCGGCGTTAAGCCATTTGTTTTGCGGAAAACGCATGCCTGGCCGCGGGGAGAAACGTGTGAAAATGACACTTTCTTAGTTTGTTGTGTGATTTGAAAGCAGTTTAATCGACGACCGGTGCACGGGGGACCCCGCCCGGCTGCAGTCGAAGGCTTTTTCCGTCAGTTTGAATGTGGAGTGAGAAGCAGATTCGCCATTGGTCAGTCGGTGGCTTCCGGGAAATAGGCGCCCCCCGCGTCATTCCATGGTGTTGATTGGCTGCTCAACTGAGTGCAGATTTTTAATACAAGTTAAAGACATACACGTTTGCTGCGCATGCGTCGATTTTACTTCTTTTTTTTTCTTTCATCTCCCCTCTGTACACTATTTCAAGATGAATTTGCACCAATTTTCACACTTTTCCCCTCGCTTAACCAACAGGGCGGACACCCCACTATTATCAAACACACTTAACAATAGAAGAAATTCAGCAGTGGTCAACATGTCACACCTGGATATTGTTGCTATCAAAACCAAGTCATATTCTACTCCCTCCTCCTGTTGACAAGTCCATCAAGGGACCCTCTTTAATCCGTCCAGCCAAAGGCCACTTGAGTTTTTAATCCCTTTAGTGGTTTTAGTGGTTTCAATCACCGATTCCCACCCTCCCTATAACGAACATAACCAGGTGTCAACTTAACCCTCCTACCCTCACATTTTCTCTATGCAACGATGTGAATGACATTTCCCTCTGCTCTTTTCTACGTCTTATTTATCCGTCAATGGGTGTCAATTTCCATTTCAATCGCCTTTTCTCACTTGCTAATCCCTCTTGAAAAGTCAGAGCCGGTCGCGAGCCCTGTGCCCCCCTCTCTCGTCACTCTTCCCTCTTTCTCTAACCAAATCTTGACCTTTAAAACTGCTGTCAGAAGTGTTTTTCTGCTACTCTTTTTACAACAACTAGTGCGCAGATGTGTGCGAGCGCGATACTAATCGTTAATTTGTAAATTTTCTTTTTGTGTGTAATTGAAAGGTGATGCTAGCGCCATCTTGTGATTACATTTTTAAATTCAGATAAAATCTGACTGCACATAAGGTCAGAAAATAGAATTGTTTTTTAAAATTTAAATTATGAAACTGCAAAATCGCAAAAATTTTATTTTTGTTTCTCAAATTTCTTTGCTTTTCAATTCTCACCTGTCAATCACGATTTAACCCTTTTGTTAAAAAGCGGCATTTTGTAAGTGTTAAATTGTGACTTTGACAACAATAGTTTTTAATAGGTTTTCTCGTCACCTGTTTCACGCTTCTCACAAATCCGCGTCACCTGGGGTCCACTGGCCACCCACGAACCTTAGCTTCTTATATTCAATTTATTGACATGTGGAAAGGGGAAGTTGAAGAGTCACGCGCGCTGAATCATGGTGATGTGTGATGTTAGAAGATGAGGATAGAGAAGGAAGGAATAAGGTGAGTTGCTGCTGCGACTGGTGAAGGGAGGTGTTGTCTCATTAGCACTCAAGACGCTGTTGCGTGGGCGGTTTGTTTGATGTTAAATCACCAGGGAGACGATGGAATTTGAATTGGCAAATAAGATGGATAATTCTAAACGAACACTTTTTTTACTTTCATGTTTAATTTTTAGCGAGATTAAATTATGCAAATTAATATTTTGAATATGTTTTTAAAAAGTTAGCAATTTTTATTTTTTAATTTTAAATTATGCGTCTCATTTAAAAGTAATATGTACGCAATTATATAATTTTCATGGGAAATGAGTATAATTAATTATACACCGGTACTTTTTCTAATTTATTATTGATAAAGAAAAGGTGAAAACAAACTTTTTCAAATTCTAATTATATAGTTTTATATAATTTTTTTCTATAATTTTATGCTAAAATTTTCATATACGAACTAATATTTAAAACGTATGTTGTAAACTTCCTTGTAAAAATATAAGCCACATTTTTCATTCCATCAACAAAAGACTGAATGGCGGGAATTGCCATATGGAGGGGGTTCCACCAGATTATCCGCCCCCGAGGGCACCCAAGGTCCAAATCCATCCTCAGACAACAATATTAATGATCATCAAAGATCATTACCCCTCTTGCTTGCCTCTAATATCAAGTGAATAATTTTCTATTTATTCTGTTTACCTCCAACTTAATCTCTTTCTCATCCATCCATCATAAAAAAATTCGTTTTTATTGCTGATTCATTGCCCGTCCTTCTATTTCCAATCCATCTCAGTTTGTCAACAGGTGTGAACTTTTCTCCCTCCCCAGCTTCCCCCTTTCCGCAGCTCTTAAATATCGACCCTTAATGACATTCAAATTACACTTCCTCGACTTAACTATAATTTGTTTGTCACCAAAACAAACAAAACCTCTTTATATACATATACATGACCCCTTTTCAAAATGACCCCTATAATGGTGATCGGCAGTCAATATATAAAGAGAGAAGGGGGGGTTCTTTTTACAACCAAATGATTGATTGATCAGTGGACTGATCTCATGCTGAAAAATCTCCAAAATTAATCATTCTCACAGAGTTGCACAGCAATTTTGATTAATGGGCAGTGTTGATACAAATCCCATCGCTTAGATATCAACTTTTCTGTTCATCCACCTGTCTAATTTACCTGACACTCCTCTTTTTCCCTGACCCCTCATCCTGACTCCTCATTGGTCTTTTTCCTCTTCTTCCTGTGTTTTTATTTAATTGTGTAAATGCTCTCTCAAATTGACCATGCACAAAGAAAAGCGTCCACTTGTAGTTCCTGCACGTTCCACTTGGCCACCAGTCGACAATGGACGTCTTTAGTCCAACTACCCCTGTCCACCCACGTCCATTTATACATTTATTTTATCTCTCAGTCTCGTCTACATGTCTTGTCCTCAGGTGACATTATTGTGAAACCATGTCAACTGTAGCAAACCAGTTAAAAACAACATTTCAAAGCGTTTTTTTTATTCATAAATGAAAATTTAAAATACATATCCACGCGATTCTCTTCATATGACAGCAGGTTACACCTATAGATTGAAGGTGCTTGAGCTGTCATAGCCTGAGGAAGTACATTCAGCAATAAATTGACATTTCAACTTGTTTTGGAGGTGAGAGTGTAGCGAAGATCGGTGGACGCCGCCAGAGTATAAGGCGGAAAAGCAAGAAAAAGCACCTTGAGTGCAAAATCAGAAAAATCTCACTCGAGGCATTAATTTTTCATATCTAGAAAAAACTCTCCACCCGAAAGGCACGCTAGTGTCAAAGACATTTTCTGATCTAACTACAGAGTTCCAATGAAAATTTAATTTGTTAAGAAAGAAAAATGTAAGAGAGAAACTTCTTTGAAAAGCTTCTTTTGTGTGCCGAGAGGGGGCGGGTCTAAATTGCATCTGTCACGTGTAATTTTTGTATATAAAAATTGCCGTGAATAATTTTTTTTTTACTTTTTTTTTCTACAAAACATTTTTCTTTATGTGTATTTTTGAGTTAAAGAGAAAAATATTACTTTTTTTATTAAATGAGCTAATCACGCACTTGGACACAAAAAGAGGGGAGATTGAAAAAATATTTTTTTATTAAATTTTAATTTTCTACTCAAAAATGTGCACGATATTATTTTTCCACATTACTTTCCCTTTTATTTTTGTTTTTATTTTTATTTTCGTTTAATACCAAGGTCACGCGATGTTTATCTGCCTTAAGGCGAAGGCGTTTGTAAGTTGAGTCCAATTAACGCCTAACAGATTATAAAGCAACAAAAAAATTAGAGAAAAAATTTGTTTTATTTCTTTATTTTTTAAAAATTTAATTAAACACCAATTCGACTACCGAATATACTCCTAACTTGAAAAGAACTAAATAACTTTGACACTAATACGTAAAAATGAAAGCAAAACATATATCACTTGTCAATTTGACCTGAAAAACGCCTCTCTTAGCACGTGGCATTCGCGTTCCACTTGGGGTGGCCAGCAGAGGGAGCCACAATGTCGCCTTAATGGACTTGTAATGGAGAAACGCCAATGGCTAACTAATGAGGCGTGAGTAGCCATATTTTGGTCTTCTCTTTTATCCCTACTCAATCTCCCCTTTATTCCCCACACTTTTATTATTTTAGACATTAAATATGAATCTTATATAATCTCATTTAATGCTAATTAACTATTTATATGATAATTATTTATCTCTTTCAATCTATTATCAACGTGCAAGTTTTAATAATAGACTCGTTTTGCCAAAAGTGTTAATTGGGATGTGTTATCGAGCAAGGGCATCAGTTGTAGGGCATGCCACGATTGCGCCACCTGTCAATAAGATGATAACATGAGCCGTTTTTATAGGTGTCAAATGATAAGGTTTTAAACAAATGCTACTTGATCTTCGTAACTGATTTTATGCACACAAAGCAGATGAGAAGACAAAGAAAGAGAAAGAGAATTGAGTTTTAAGTTGCACTTGAGAACTATACCTGAATTTTATCTCCAGGTACCTCTTTGCATCAACAATAACGTTGAGCTTCATGAATAGACTGAGAACAAAGCCCCTCCCTCGTCCAACTGCTTCCAAATGTCATTCATCGCCCTAAATCAAGTCGAGGCTCACCAACCGCCATCAACTCAATTATGTCGAGCTAATGGACTGACATTAGCGTGCTAAGCCTTCCCTTTTTCATTTCCTCCGAATCAGAGCGCATTAAAACGCCAGCGATTTATTGGCTCCACCAAGGAAGTGCAGCCAACAAATCACACAAACGCCAACCACCTCCGGAAGTTAATCCCTCGTCCACTTCCTATTCTTGCAATGTCGTCTATTGCTTCAATTCTTGGTTATGAATGGTGCCTTTTCACCTTAGTATCAGTATTGCGACAGTTTTAGAGCCTATTGTTTATTCTCTTAATGTATATTTCACACCATTTCATCAAGTGATTAACTCTTGCTTTATTATGTTTTTCTTGTTTACAATGTTTAATTCTGACACGTTTGGTTTATTTATGTTTTAGTTTTCTAATAGACATTTTTATAATGATTTGTGAATGAAAACGTACTGGACTATAAATATATTTTATTCTTTTTTTTTCTATTTTCAAGAAATGTTTTAAGCATGACAGTATCGCCATCTAGTAACACTGCAACAAATGTATTATAAGAATTATTTTCTTTCTATTTTTTATTTTACACGCATAAAACAAGATGAATGTCAATAGGTGTGTTCAATTTATTTAAGCCAAATTGTCTTAAGTTGCTTAAATTTAGATTGTAGAAGGAAATGACAAATCTTGCGTCATATTTTGCTTAAATAAATTGAACGCACCTAATGTCACTTATTTGACTTAAATTTAAGCCACAATTTTCTTACTTATTTGTCTAAAAGTATTGTTGTTAAGACCAACTGAAGTGATTGCACATGTTTGAGTACAACAATTCCTCATTTTAGTTACCACAAAATGGCAGCTAAAAAAGAATTACATGGGAGACATTTAAGAGCATTCAATAGTAAGCATCTTTTTTTTATCTTATTTGACTTAGCTTTAGTCATTTAAGCAAATTTTTAAGTTTTGCTTAACTGGGTTATTGTTACCGATTTACCCTCATTACCGTACCCACTGGGTATGGTAATGAAAGTAAATCGGTAAATAAAATAAAATAAATTTTTAAAATTTTAGATTTTAAAATTGCATTTATTAAATGTGCAAATTGCTGTTTACAATCATAATTTTTCTAAGATTTTAACTTTTCTTGCTATACATTTTATTGCTACAAATCAAAATTAAAAATTTTTACACTTTCAGTTCTTATTATTTAACAACAGATGACGCCACAAATCAGCAAACAGATGGAATGGGTCTACGCGCACAAAGTTCGAAGGATGCAAATGAGTAGTCTGTATCGTATTCTCCGTATCGTAATTAAGAAACTGCTAGTTTAAAATAATGCAGAAAATACAGATGTTATTTTGCTCGGTTTTTAACCTTAATTATTTTTCTGATAAGAATTTTGATTAAATACTATTAAATATGCAAAAATTCTTTATTATACTGCATCAATAAATGTTTTTTTTTAATTTGGTATTAAGTTAATGCATTTTGTAAAAATCCGTTGCAGACCATCTAGAGACATCCAAATTAATGAAAATAA
>JAQFZN010000465.1:0-29571 GCA_034687075.1 Geophilus carpophagus
AGAATCGAATCGAATCAGAATCAGAATCGAATCGAATCAGAATCAGAATCGAATCGAATCAGAATCAGAATCGAATCGAATCAGAATCAGAATCGAATCCAAATCGAATCAAACACACGAATTTCATTTACTTTGTAGCAAAGTTGATAAATTATATGCTACATACTCTTCCTCAGCCATTATTCGATTACAAAAGAAATATATTTTTGTAATCCTTATTTTTAATTATATTTTTAAAATAACAATTTAATTATTTGCATACAAATCCGAATCCGAATCGAATCGGATTATTTAAAATTTTCATCAAATCGAATCCGAATCGATTCGATTCGATTCGGATTCAATTCGATATTTGTCGAATCGATATGATTCACCAAACCGGAAACCCTTATGTGTATCCGTCCCTGCCTTTTTCAGACGCCCAAACCTAGAAGAGAAGTGAGAGACAGTCATAAGCAAGACAAAGACCCAAAACACACTTCTGGTCTTGTCAAAAATTGGATCAAAACAAAAATAATAAAACTTTTTTAATGGCCCTCCCAATCTCCAGATTTAAATCTCATAAAACATCTGTGGGAGGAATTTGATTGTAGTTCTGAAGGGCAAATAGCAAGGAATTCAACAGTGAAGTTTGAGATTTTGCAAAGAAAAAGGGAAAAAATTCCCGTTCAGAAACTTGAAAAGTTGGTTGACTCGATGCCTGCCAGATGCAAAACAGTCATTAAAGCAAAAAGTTATCCAATAAAGCTTACAGAACCATACAAATTTGGCAGAACCGGGTTTTCAGTTCCAGATTTTTTCAAAACCAGGTACCCGTTTCTTGCCCAATTCTGATAATGTTTTGAAACCCAAAACAAAGTTTGAATGTACAATTAATTTACCAAATTAAAATTATTATTTAATTAAAACAATTGTAAATAATACATAAAATAATGAAAGCTAGTTGACTTACTTCTATCTTAACTACTAATACACAATTCATTCCTGACATTGTTAATTTTCCTGTGATTCAATGTTTGTATCATTTATTCTAAATAAAATCTTTAATAGCAAGCTAATCAAGAAATGAAATTTAATCTCAATAACGAATCAATATTTTCTATTTTTGTGCTAGCAAAAAAATTTAAAACAAATATAGAATTTTAACAAGCTAAAACTGAAACTTGTATCAAGTTATAAGTACAATAAGAATACGAAAAAAGTACTATAAAAAGGGCTTATTAGAAAGTTAAAGTACACATCAATAATAAACAGCTGCAGCACATCATCCAAGCAACGAACCAATAGGATGGTTTAGAAAAATTAAAGTTTTAAGAATTGTCCAAGACAGCTTTTAATCGCCTTTCATGCACAGTCCACCAGGAGGCACTGAGACTCAAAAAGGAAGGCCCAAGGCTATAAGGCTGCAACCAATCAGAGATCTCCTCTGATAAGCCACCATTGGATATATAAGCAGCTGGGCAACCAGTCTGCTGAGTTGAGTCTTGCTTTTAATCTTGACCTGAAAGGGTCACATTTCCAACTCCCTGGATTTTACCATTGAACATCCTGACTTGGGATTCAGATGCTGAACTACAGGAAAAGTGGTCTAGCCACTTGATCGCAGGCCTGCTGGGTGATCCTGACACATCCTGTTCCCAAAGGCACTTAAGCTAGTGTGAACCTTGCAACAATGCAGAGCTAAGTCTTAGTTAAACCAACTGGCCAGATGGCTGTTTAGAGCTTCAGAGTAACGCTGACTTGTCAGCAGCATTCTGGCAGTTAGCATGGATCATAAGCAGAAGTTGCGGTTCAATAAAGACTGATTGAACATAGTTATGTCTTGTGTCTAACCTTTATTATGCTCTGTCCCCTCATCTTTCTACAATGCCCAAACCTCAAGGAGAAGCGAGAGGCGGTCATAAGCGCTGTCTTGAGTGGCAGACCAACTTCACTCCAGGATGATCCCGTCATCTTCCTCTTTATCAACAATTTGGAAGCAAATGTTCAGAAGGAAACCGAAACTCAACATCTCAAAAAAATAGAATAAAAATTTTCCACCAAAACTTTTCAATTCCCTAACCACAAAATACCTTAAAATTAAACCACTATATTAAATTTGTAATTAAATAATAAAATTCCATAAATTACAAATAACCATTCTACCAAGCATCATTCTTTTCTGAAGCATTTCCACATTGGTCAGAAAACATTGCAACATCCCAAGAAAATCAAGACTCTGTTAAAAGAGTCCCTAAAGATTCTGATGTCATCTATCATGTAGTTTCCTTCCCAAAGCAAGAGACAAGTTAACCTGAAAAGAATTCAAGAATAAATTTATTACTTACGTTACTGGCAAAAGCCATGATGGTAAATGAAAATGAATTACAGAATGGCTTACAGATGATACTACTGTATGGAGTCAAGATTTCTTCTTTCTGAATGCTTCACATTTTCAGAAGTTTTGATTGGAGAGGTTTCAATGAAGATGTCTTCCATGAGATTTTTGGTGAATTTACACAAATGAAATGAGTTGACAAATAAAATCATTGAAATCATGATCTCTATTGTTAATAAAAAGAAATAATAAAATAAAATCAACCAATTCTGGAAACAAAGAGTTTGTTTTTATTAAAAAAGGAAATCTGCACCCACATAAAATAATACATAGATTAATAAACATAAAATCTATTTATTTTTGAAATAAAAAATGATGTAATTGCTGTAAATGAGTCTTTAATTATATGGTTTAATGTAAATATGTTAAGTGAATTAAATCTTTAGTCATCTAAAATAACATGATGACAACACCTGGTTGATTCTGATAGTTATCATAATAATACACAATGGTTTTTATCACTTATTTTTTCTATTTTCTCTGTTCAATGTTTTTATGTACTTACTTTCTGTGTGTTCCTCTTGAATTCACCCAAAGTGCTTTTTTATTAAATTTATGAGATTCGCTACAAAAAGTATTATGAAATCAATACACAACTAAGTAAAAAAACAATAGTTAGAAAAGTCCAGTTGTTTAGTTTAGTTGAAGCATTACATAAATCACCTTCACAAAAGCACATAGTAACTTTCTTGTTTTCCCAATTTGTCTCTCCACATCTTTCTTCATTGTCACTGGGTGCTTGTGGCAAGCACAGACGTTCAGTTCGACGATTTTTCTCTTCTGAAACATTCAGAAATAAAAGAATTTATAAAATATTTATTAAATTCATCATTTGGATTTTTTGAACTTATTGTATCATTAAATTATTAATCTCTTCCATTTTATTGAATTTACTTATTCAGTATTCTCTTCCATTTTATTGAATTTACTTATTCAGTATTCTAAGACCATCTGGTAAAATGACTTTTTTAGGCATTAAAAGTGGTTTTAAAGTCTGGTTTCACTTTATTGCCAAGATAGTAAGGTTATTAGGAAGTTTAAGTGGTTGCAACATGAGTTTTCATTTTAAAAAATGCAATTTACAAGCTGCATGTTGTGTAAATAGTAACCAGTAGAAGCTGTAAACAAGATAAACTTCAATTTTAAACTTTAGTTAAATAATTTTTTTCAAGGCTGAGATTTTATTAAATTAAAAGTGATAAAGAAAAGTATGTCAAAAATAAGTTCTTAAATTTTTGTTATTGACATTTTACGAAGTTTGAATTAAAAAAGATGTTGATGATGCAAGGGGTTCTCAACTTCAATATTAATTATATAATAAAAATGCAATTTGTTACAAAATATACAAATCATCAACAACTTCCAGTTTCTGTAGTTTATAATACTATATTCAAGTAACGTGAACCCTGAAATTGACATAAGTTGTTAATCCGTAACTATCCAGTACAAATCCCACTTTATGATGTGCTTATTTTATGTAAATGATTGAATTTTAAAAAATTAAACCCATAACATTAAAAAAACAAAATATATCATGTAAACACAATATTTTATAGTTTTATTCACCCAATTTAACACACATTTAATCCCATAAAATTCATTAAACTAACATAAAAACTCCAAAACATTTTAGTTCACGGTCAGAGAAACTAAATATCATATTGATAAATAAAAAGTTAATAAATCGACATTTACCTGCTGACCCGTCCACTATTTTACCACACAAACCAGAAACACAAGTGGTCACGGTCACACTAGACGAGATTGAACTGACATTTCTATTAAATGGATCGCCACAATCTCCTAACATTCCTCTCGATCGGCATTCAAAACATCGTTTTACAGCAGCTGAAATTATATCATAGATTATTGAAAAATAAACTACTTAACAGTATTTTTTTGAATTTCATGTCCGCCCTTATAATTTATGGGTTAGTTTTCACTCCCCCTTGCCCCAGTTTCTTTGTTATTTACTCATGTGAGATGTTTTTACTTGAAAATGTTTAAAGTAATGTCTTACCTGTTACTCCGATGAATAAAACTAATACTAAGTGTAATTTAGGTTTGATGATTCTCATTTCTAATGGAATTCTGTATGAAACTAGAGTTAGAGCACGTGGTTAGAGTAATACCTCTTACTCAGCTGTTGTTAATTTAGTTCATGAGACCCAGATTAGCCTGAAAACAAATTTTTGAATTTTTAGGTCATGACTGACACTACCAGCATTTACGTCACTGCGTTTGCATCTATGGCAGTAAAACTGGAATGAAATATCTAATTTATAAGACGCTTAAAACTAATTGCAAAAGAATAATAAAAGAAAGTAATTTATTTTTAAAAAAAATCAAAAATATCAAACAAAATTTTTAAATCAAAAATATATAAAATAAAGTGAAAATAAATAAATAATAATAAAAAACATTACTATAATTTTCAATTGCCGCCATTTTAAAATTATACCATCAGATCAGAAAATTTTAATTAAATAAATAACTTAAACCCAGAAGATCGAAAATTGAATTAGATTCGTCGTTTTTACTCGAGTCTTCTCTATAAATACGAATAGTTTCATCTTTAGCTATAGGACTACAGCTGTTACACAAGGCCTCCTCAGCAGTTGTTGTAGAGTTCATCCACTCCCATAGATGACAGGCAATCATCAATAGCAAAGCAAGACTTAAGAGCGATGCACCTATACGAAACATCTTTTTTCTTCTCTGAGCCTAAAAACAAACTTTGTAACTATTTTTCCTTTTTGCTGTATAAAATTAACTTAACTTGTTCTGCCCTTTTCATTTCTGCCCTTTTCATTTCTTCACATTTTATTTCTTCAATGTTCATTTCTTCAATGTTCATTACTTCACTTATCATTTCTTCATTTTCCATTTCTTCACTTTTTATTTCTGCACTTTTCATTGATTCACTTTTCAGTATTGGACTTTTTATTTCTGCACTTTTCATTGATTCACTTTTCAGTATTGGACTTTTCAGTATTGGACTTTTCATTTCTGGACTTATTTCTGGACTTCCTATTTCTGGAGTTTTCATTTCTCGACTTCTCATTTCTGGACTTTTTATTTCTGGACTTTTCATTGATTCACTTTTCATTGATTCACTTTTTATTTCTGGACTTTTCATTTCTTCACTTCTCATTTCTGCACTTTTCATTGATTCATTTTTCATTGATTCACTTCTCATTTCTGCACTTTTCATTGATTCATTTTTCATTGATTCACTTTTCATTGATTCATTTTTCAGTGATTCACTTTTCATTGATTCACTTTTCAGTGATTCACTTTTCATTGATTCACTTTTCGGTGATTCTCTTTTCATTTCTTCACTTTCCATTTCTTCACCTTTTATTTCTGCACTTTTCATTGATTCACTTCTCAGTATTGGACTTTTCATTTCTGGACTTTTCATTCCTGGACTTTTCTTTCCTGGACTTTTCATTCCTGGACTTCTCATTTCTGGACTTCTTATTCCTGGACTTCTCATTTCTGGACTTTTCATTCCTGGACTTTTCAATTCTGGACTTCTCATTTCTGGACTTTTAATTTCCTCTTCACTTATCATAGATAAATAATCTGGCAATTCGTTCTCTTTAAATGAAGTACTTTTGCTTACTGGTAAAAATTCTTTTCAATATGAAAATAGAAAATATAAAATTTAGAATTTTTCTTTTGATTAAATTCTTCTTAACTATACTCTGTGCACACTCAAGAATAAAATAATTGTTTCAAATATGATTCGTCAAACCCTTTTCCCTAACTTCCCGAAAAGAAAGTTACTACAGAAATTAGTTAAGTTAAATTTTATGAAAAACAAATGTAATTACTATGAATATACAGATTGTAATGTATATATTTGGTACTTTTGCCAATAAAAGCTGACTTTAATCATAAAATTTCACATGACAATACTTTTTGTAAAATATACAATTTTGTTTACTTTTTAACATACAAAATGGCATCCACTTCATTTACAATGGCAGGAAGTAGCATAGTACTACTCTCTAATCACTACATCCTTGTAAAGAGGCTTGACCAATCATATTTCAAACAATTATTCTATTCTTGAATGCACACAGTATAGCACAAACAGGAATATTTCTATATACCATCTTCAATCTCTTCTGGACCAACACCTATACTCCTTGTAGTAGTGAGCTTTGAACCCACTCCACTGGGAACATTCGAACCCACTCTACTGGGAACATTCGAACCCACTCTACTGGGAACATTCGAACCCACTCCATTAAGAACATTCGAACCCACTCCATTAAGAACATTCGAACCCACTCCACTGGGAACATTCGAACCCACTCCATTGGGAACATACGAACCCAGTCCATTGGGAACATTCGAACCCACTCCATTGGGAACCTGCGAACCCACTCCATTGGGAACATACGAACCCAGTCCATTGGGAACATTCGAACCCAGTCCATTGGGAACCTGCGAACCCACTCCATTGGGAACCTGCGAACCCACTCCGTTGAGAACATTCGAACCGACTCCATTGGGAACACAGTCAGTTGCAATCTGTAAATATTGCTTTTCTGTTAAACACGATTGATCACATGTTGTTACAGCAGAAGTTTGGTTCTTATTTCCTGCTGGTGAGCATGACATTATTTGTGGTGCTGATGCCACTTGTGTTGACGCAACATGTGTTGATGCAACTTGTGTTGACGCAGCACAAGTTGCTACAGCTTGTGTTGTTGCATCATGTGTTGGTGCAACTGGTGTTGATGCAGCTTGTGTTGATGCAGCACGTGCTGGTGCAATTTGTGTCGATGCAGCATATGTTGGTGCAGCATGTGTTGGTGCAACTTGTGTTGATGCAGCGTATGTTGGTGCAACTTGTGTTGATGCAGCATGTGTTGGTGCAGCATGTGTTGGTGCAACTTGTGTTGATGCAGCCTGTGTTGAGGCAACTGGTTTTGATGTAAATTGTGTTGCAAAGTCTTCACATGATGCTTCACAAGCTGATATACTTTTTTTTGGCGTTAAACATTTCATTCTAGACTTAGGTTGTTTTATCTCGCATGGATCATGTTCGCAAGCAACAACTTTTTGCTTCTTTGGACTACGAGATTTTTTCCTTTTCTTATGTGGGCTCAAACATGGTTGAATTTTCACCTCATCAGACGTACAAGTACATGCTGGTATTTTCATATTGTCGCAAGATGGATTAACACATGGTTTTATGTCGCATGATGAAGGTAAAGTGCAACAAAAATGTTGTAACTGCGAATACGTATTAGTTGAGCATTGACATGGTTGGCATTGTGAACATGCATCACTATTGTGGTTGTTACATTGGTTATTATGTTGACAAGGAAAACATGGCGGGTAATTACTACAATTTTCGCACAATTCACCCGAATTGCAAGGTGGGTTGCAAGAATCACATGAACAATTACACTTTTGGCAGGGTTTGCAAAGAGAACATGATTGGTGCAGTTGACCGAGTCCGCTTTTCATTTTAACACATTTACATATATCTAGTGTGCTACAAGAAGTGTGCAAGTGTGTATTTTCACACATATCGTTCATATTGTTATTAATTTCACAAGATTTGTAGATAGTGCATGCTTTACATTTCTCACATTGACTGAATTTTTTGCTATTCGATTCTAAATCACATAGTGAATATTGTTTGCATTGTAGACATTGGCATGAATTAGAATTACTTTCTCTTATTTTCGATTTGCAATGTTCATTGCATGTTTCATCTTCACAAACTCTGAATCTGGTTAGTTGATCAGCACCAGATGTAAGTTGGTTACCTGTTTCACAACGTGAAAGTAACTTGTTTGAGTTATGTACATCTCTTTCTAATGTTATGGTGTTACCACCTGATGTTAAGTGAGCTTTGCATTGGTCACAATTTACTTTTTCATCTTCAAAAAATGATTGAATCTTTGTTGACTCCCTTTTGGGATAAATTGTTTCCATTGGAGCATGGCATTCTGAAGTCTGTTGCCAAAGGTCCTTATTGGCTGCTCTGTAATAAAGTGAAATCAAGTCAATAGAATTCATCGACATTCAGCTCCCATTTTTACCTCAATTTTCCAATTTCACTAAGTGCAGTTTCATGTTGTCGATTCATACATTCAATGCATCGCACAACCTTTTCTAAATCTCCCAAAAACCTCGATTCACTATTGCTAACCCCGAATCGTTCAGCAGCAACTTCAAGCACTTTTACTAAAGCTCTCAAATTTTGCAATTCTTTGTACAATCCTGAATAGGCATCACTGTTTTCCACCTACAACAACAATATTAATTTAATAGCACAATTTCCACTAAATATCAAACCTGTCTAACAGCACAAAAAAGATGATTAAACGAGTCAGCCATATCTTGTTGAGTTTTCTCAAGAATGTCTTTTCGAGTACATAATTTATCCTGCACTAAACCTCTATAATAATCAGTCGATTTAGTTGTAACTTCAGTAAATAAAAGATCTTTTTCAACATCCTTGCACAACTGTGTTGAACTGTCACCCATTGCTATAGAAAAAAGCGATGTGAAATATTTTACAATTCTTTTCGTATTTATAAAAATATACGTATCTAACTTACCCCTTCTTTCATTTTCTTTTCTTTCACATATTCTGTTGTTTACTTCATTGACATAGTCGCAAGTACTGTGGAATAACTCATCCAGACACATTGTATCAGCTTCTGTGTCTACCATAGTGCAATGTTTCCTAGGAGTGGAATGTCTAGTACTTAGATTTCCACTGCCGAAGGACAAATTGCGATTTAAACTGAAATCAGACATGGCTAAAGGACATGCCATTGAATGGCGGCTTTTTAGGCTTAATCGCTTTTCTGATTAAGTTTCATTTATGTAATGGATAAAAGTAAATAAACTTTTACTTCTTTTCATTTTGGTATCAGGATAATAAATATCTATACCTTTCCATTTTTGATTTTTTTCAGTTTACACATTTGATTTATGTGGAAAAACAAAATGGATCAATTTTACTGTTTTTACATATTGAAAGTGACAATAAAGAATGTTTACATATTAATTGTTACATGAACAAACTATTGTGTCATCATATGATACGGAAAAAGATCAATTGTTTTCACTAGATAATAATTGCAAAATTAATCAAATGTTATTGTAAGGTAAGATCAGTTGGTTTCGAAACATTTCATCACGAATTGTGAAATCTGCTCGATGATAAGAAAGATTAAAACTAGACTTGATCCAATCTCAAAAAATTAAATCTACAATGGCAAATGGAAAATATTATGCACTTAGATGTTTTAAGTAATGATGAAAATGCAGAAAAAGATTTAAGAAAGATTATTCCTCAGTTAAGACCTAATTGGAAAGATAAAAATGTGAAATATTTAAGGTAAAAATGTGAATTAAATTCAATATCAATTAAAATATAAGTTAAGTAAGCTCAAATTATAAGTATCACCAAGAGCAATTAAAGCTGGATTACTCAATTTAATGATTGTATGTTATGCTACCCCTGGTTTCAAAAATGCTGTTGTTTCATATTCGTCGAAATAAAAAATCTGTAATGAATTATTTCCTTAATAGAGATAATGAAGTTGAAAACATTACCGAAAGTAGTTTTATATTATCCATTGGCGCAACCAAGAATTTTGATTGTAGGGGTGATAATTTTTTTTACAATTTTGTTTATAACAAAATATGCTATTTACTTATTTTAACTTTTATTGTAGATACTGTATATTTATTTAACTTAATGGCTTTTGACGAAAAAAGGAAAGACCTGCTGATGTTATTTTTTAAATCTTATTCATTTTATATAAAATAAAAATTACTAAGTCTCGTTAAGGGGCGGGGGCTGCATATGGACTAACGCATGCACACTCCCCCCTCCTTGGTTGTGGGAACTATTTTGAAGATATTCATTGTTATTTCCTGAATTTATTAAATAAAAAAGTTACAGTCTCGTTTTTTTGGCTGTAATCCCATAGCCCCATAGTCTTAAAGCTATCACGGTAAAACTGGTTTTCAATTCGCAACATTATCTGATTTACGCATCCTCCTTTTTGCCTGTAACTAAAGT
Source organism: Geophilus carpophagus (assembly GCA_034687075.1). Lineage (NCBI taxonomy): Eukaryota > Metazoa > Arthropoda > Chilopoda > Geophilomorpha > Geophilidae > Geophilus > Geophilus carpophagus. The sequence continues at coordinate 10,449 of JAQFZN010000465.1, forward strand.
CAACTCCCGCTATCCTGGTGCACCAATAAAATGGGTCAGGTCTATGCATTGTACTTGTAGGGTGAAGGTGTACATTTTGGAAGGGATTCCCCTAGCTAGGCTAATTATTTAATGAATAGAGAATATTTCAAAAATATGTGAGAAGTTTCAAACTGGTTGATTAAATAAAATTTTGCAAAATACCAGTTCTGACTCAGTTTCAACTACAGAATGAGTGGTCTGGAAATGCAATTAATAGCCAGGCACAGGAAATTATAATGACTGTTTTATCATTCATAAAAGATAAATTTCCATAAATGGCAACAAAATGTGCTACTGATGCATGTGGACTATCAATAAGAACAGGTTAAAGAACTGGTAAAAAACTTAATGTTTCAATACAAAAAACTCAGAATTCCGGTTGTTTACAAATGTAAATTAAAATTAATTTACTAGTTAAATTGCTTTTCTCCATCATGCCTAAGGGGTTGCCCAGCTTTTCTCCCCTCATCCTGCACTCTTATGTAAGGGTTAGTTTGGACTGGCTGCCCTGAGGGCTGCGTCAGGATAGCTGGAGTTGACTTCAGTTACTGATTTCAAAATGTTACTAGATGCAGCTTTTTTTAAAGTAATTTAAGAAATCCTGATAACATACTTCAATTTCATCATGATACAAATTACGGTAATATGAAAAACTTAATTAGAAAGGATTTTTTTGCCCTTTACTGTTTACAGCAAACATGTCAAACTTAAAGGCTAACACGGGGCAAATAAACAAGATCTAAGTTTGTGTGGGTCGCAAAATAAAAACAGCAATAATAAGGATCCACCAATAGCAGTAAATATTTTAACAGCTTATATAGGCTATTAAAATATTCGCTGCTATTGGTGCTTCCTTATTATTGGCTAGACCTAAAGTTGCCAACATGGTCAGTTTGACCCAGAGACTCCGGGTTCGGCGACCATTCTCCGGGTTCCGGGTAAACAGTAAAATTCTTCGGGCTGGGGTGGGTGGGATAGACCAGACCACTATCTACTACAACAGATAAGGAAGACTTTTCTTTTGCTCTGATCAGTCAGAAAAATATGCAATCAGAGCAGAAAGATAAAAAAAAAGGTCATCCTTATCTCAACAAGAAATTTTCTCAAGGTGAACTTCGAGTCAATGTTGGCAACCCTAACTCAGGCCACAAAAATATTCTCTGTGGGCCACATGCGGCCCGCAAGCCGTAAGTTTGACACCCCTGGTTACAGCATAAACTGAATAAGAATTTTCTGTAATTGATAGAACAGAAGATTTAAATTATCCCTTGATAGAACACAACAAATCCAATAAACTTAGATTTGATTCCACTAAAAACTGTTGATATCATGCATCAATCCAGTTTATTTACATTTTATATTTACATTCTATACAGATACTAGCTGAGTTACCCGACATTGCACCGGCTATCCAATTAATTGAAATATCCAAATAACATTAATAAAATTTATTAACACAAAGGAGATACTATACACCTAATTATTTTTAAATTTTTCCTGTATTTTTACTTTGTAATTTTCCCTGTTTTTTCTTTTAGCAAAGGCTTTTAAACTTTGCTTGTGTAGTTGATCCACAACATTTTGGCACCCAGTTATAGATGAAAAAATAGAAAAAATATTATTGCTACAATCACAAATAAAGTCTAATATAATACCATGTATTTATAAATACATTTGGGGTTAGCATTTTTATTTTCACATGAAAATATGTTTTGATATACTGTGTGTATATATATGTTTACAATTCATAAAAGAGTAGATAATGTGACAGATTGATGAATGCAACTAGCATTTGTGTGTTGAATCAATGCGCATGGGCGATGACGTAATGTTGTGACCTCGCCCGCATGTGATAAGCATTATTGTTTTTTTTAGTTACTCCTATAGATATGTAGACAAGACAAGTTGTCTCAAAACAAGCTGTGGATATATCATCACTTATTTCTCAGTGTATTAGCAAAACCGTGTATTAAGTGTTATAGAATATATATATTTTCTCTAATCATTTGATGAGTTTGGTATTTTTATTTCTATTGATCGCGGCGATCCATCACAAATAAAACCCCTAAAAAATTTTTAAATATAATAATGTTAGACTATAAACATATGTATTCTGATGTCCTGAATCCATTTCTGGCATCAGAATCATCATAAACAGCTTATTTCACAAAATATTAGTCAATTAATGATCATTTATTCTAAATTGTCAGCCATTTTGAATTTCAAGAGATGTCAATAAATAAAGGAATCTGATTGGTCCCATGATCTAACAGCCAATCAGATCTGTTTAACCAAAATGTTAAGTGATTTATTTTTAAATTAAAAAAATGTATTTAAAACTAGACCAAGAAAACAAAACATTCAGAACTAAAATATGACAATTTGAATTGAATAAAAATGCATTGATAAAAAACTGAAATATTTGTTATTAAATTTAAAAATCTTAAATAAATCTTATATTCTTATAAATTTCACAAATCTTTTGAGAATTCTCATATAAATTTCAAGTTATCATATTTAAAAAAATGAGATTTATAAATCTCGTTAACAATAGAAGATTAAGCTTGTGATGGCAACCTGAATTGCAATGTTGAATTATAATAGGAATAAAACTACAATTGTTTTCAAAACAAACTAATTTACATTTATTCTAATAATAAAGATTAAAGAACACAAAATGGCTAAATATGTGAAAACTAAAAGAGTAGATGTTAAATACAATGCTTACGGTTAAACAAACGATAATAAATAAGAACCACATAATAAATACTAATTTATTATAGCAATTGAAAGAAATACAAATGCAAGCAAATAATAAAATGTAAGAAAATACTTAACATGTACAATGATAACTAAATAATCAGGAAATATATGTCTGATCAGGGGTTCAGTGGCAGTTGGGCGACAGTTAACAGGGCAACACGCAAAATCGTTGAATAAAGAAAGGATATATAACTTAATTCATTACCATCTAAAACATTATTGAAACGATATATAACTTACTGTATAAAAAGGTCAGCTTCTACTTGGATTGTGTTGCTCAAACCGTAAGAAAAAAATTTGGTGTTATTCTCCCTAACCGTATCATACTATTAATTAAAGAAGTCAACCACAAATCTTATTTGGAGTATACGGAATTCTTAGTGCAAACTGACCACCGAGCACTCAAATGGTTGATGCAGCTTGAGGAACCAGCCGGAAGACTGGCAAAATGGCAGATGGAGTTGATGTCGGGTAACTTCATCATTGAGTACAAAGCCGGTAAATTCAACTATGTCGCAGATGCATTGTCACGTGCACCAGTCGGAAATTCCGATTCAGAGCAAGATTCTAGAGACGAGGAACTCGATATTACATATGCTCCTACTGCAAAACAAAAATGGAGATTTAAAAAACATAACGAGTTACCGACATTTGAAATAGAAGAATTCAAGAACCTTTAAGGTTGTTGTCCCTAAGAAATTGATGTTTAGAATTTTGTGGACATTGCATGGTCATCCACTCTCAGGGCATGCGAGAATTTCCCGTACCCTGTTTAGAGCAAAACAGCTTTATTACTGGCTCATTTGTTCAACATGAGAAGGAGATTACAGGATGAAAATAGAAATTCCATTAAATTCCGAGTAAATGATTTAGTCTGAAAAACCCAGCATGTTTTATCAAAGGCGTCAGAAGGAATAGCCACCTCATTGTCAGATAAAAGAGATGAACCTTATGTTGTGCTCGAAGTCCATGATGGAAACGCGTACAGACTCAAAAGATTACACGATGATAAGATCGAGAAATCAATACATATTAAAGAATTAACTTCTTATATTCCGGAATTTCCACAGCAAAAATGGACAGATGATCAAATTAGTGTGACGAGTGAAAATACTGTAAAAAACTCTCTATTCGAAGAGAAAGTGGATGAGCAAAGCGTAGAAATATTATATGAACAGTTTGAAAATGTAAATAAAGAATTACAATCCCAATTGGAGAATAATAAAGTACAAGATGGACAAGATGTAAGTGAATTTAATGTTGATTTTGTAAATAAGGTGTTTCCTCAAGTTGACAAAATACTAAGTAAAATGTTGACATTTAAGGAGGGAGAAGGAAAAGAAAAGAAAAAAGATAAAAAGTCAACTTTTAAAGTAAAGTCACATTATGGATTAAGACAATCTACAAAGGATAACCCACACCCAAAAAAAATCCAAAAAAAATAATATTAATATTGATCACCATAGAACAGGACCCATCATGGCCGATACCTTAACCTGTGTTAGAAGGTGATTTCCCAATGAATGCTGAGGAATTAGAGGTCTATAACCGTTGGAAATTCCAACTAAGGTTAAGACCAGTTATTGAAGCTGAAACAGTGGAAATGTTGAATGATACACAGGAAGATGCGGAAATTTGTTCCATACAGAGAGTTGTGAGCATTCAACAAGCTGGATTATCATTAAATAAACGTTTTAATCTAGGAGAAGGTGGTTGGGTTTGAGACCCGGTTTTCCCAACAACACAGTTTAACATGTCTCGTCTCGTCATCTTAGGGAAATTCGGAACGAAAACAGCTTTTGCTTCTGGAGTCAGGATTCAGATTAAGAAATCTCAGAAGAGATGGAAGAAGGAAAGTGGATATGTCAATTCTAGAAGCTCTCCATCATCAGAGAGGTATTATTTTCTGGAACACAGGACTTCAAGAAGAGAAGAATATGAGAGGACTGATAGAAAAAGGCAATCTATGCAAGTTATATTCAAGAATCGTAACATCAAAGTGGCAAAAAGATCCACTTCAAGATCAGTTTTCGATCGATTATCTCTCCCAGTATCACCAAAAAAGAGAAACTGGTCACCAATAATATTTGAAGAACGGGAAGTGATTCAAAGAGATAATGTGGAAATTCCACAGTCTCAGCCATCACCTGAAATCATTTTGGAAGAGGACAGATACCAGGTGATTACTGAAGCAAGAAAATATGCAAATGATAATGTTGCAAATGTACCTAACTTGCTAGGAGCACTTGATGAATACCAACAACATCAAATGAATGTAGCAGATGAGAGGATGATCTCTTTTATTAGTAGTTTAACGTCTGAAGTGATAAGAAGTCAAAATGTTGATGTGGATATGTTTTGAAATGAATTAATCAAAATTATAAAGATTTTGTTACATCCAAATTTATTTGTAGACGTTAAAATGGCCATGTTGATATTTGTTCAGGGGTTGATGGTTGTTGAACTTCAGTTAGGAGAATGGGCCAAGGACGTTTGGAGGCGCATTCTACCAGATTTAACTGATTTGCGAATAGCCCTCAAGGATAATACTGTATAACAGCCGATGGCACAACCCATCAGGCGTCGGCATACATGAAAAGAGCTGAATTCCATTAAAATCCCAAAAGTGTGAATTCCACAGAGGGTGTGAATTTGATGCCGAGTATTCGTGGCAAGGAGGTGCCATATTCCTCGAGACCGGATTTTTTATCCATGGCAAAAAAGAAAATTCCATTAGAAGTTCCCGAAAAGGTGCCATTACATCGTCACCTTTGTGCAGAATACAAAGAATTTTACAAGATATACCCAAACATGTCGCTTGAAACAGTCACAAAAACTAAGTTCAGAAGGTTGCCTAAGTCATGCAGGAAAGCTACGGATTGGTTGCAGGAGCGGGCAGAAATACCTAAGGATCTCGTCCAACATTCAAGGATATTGTTTGCAAGACAAAAACCAGGCCCAATTACAGCTAAGAAAATCCATTGGCCAGAAGGCAACCCTTAGTCGAAATTAAAAGTGGTGTGGCTATTCTTTTCCAAAGAAGGAGAATTTCTCCTATCAGAGAGTTTAGACACCTCTAAAAGCCGAGAAAGCATTTTGACCCGAGTTGTAGAAATAGAAAATCCTAGCCCTAAGAGAAAAGTTTTACCAAACTAACAGGGTGCTTTGGGTGGGTCTTTGGGCCCATCAAAAAAGTAGTCAGTTGACTCATTTAGTGGGAGGATGTGTGGTGTTATCAAAATTCCATCCTTGGTAATGCCACTAATGGAAGATATATGGCGTTAGGACCCCCCCCTTTTGTTTATTTAATATTCACGAATTCCTGACCAATCGGCAATTAGAAACATTATGTGACCCGAGAACCAAATTTTCCTTATTGATAACGTTGTGACGGGAAAGGTCAATTCGATAGTTTTGTAATCCGCCACTAGAGTGGAGCGGTGTAGTTTAATTGATTTCCTGCTCGCAAGAGCGTTAATATCTTTTAATAAAACATTCAAAAACCCCTAATTCGAAATAGTATAGCTCTTGAGAGCCAGCCAATAGATAATAATTATCCAGCTCACCCCTTGTAATGAATAGTTCCTCCTGATTTACGAGTATAAATTAGGAGGAGAGCCTTTATTTCGTGCTGAATACTGAATACTGACTTGATACTGACATGAATAATGTTATGCCTTGGCTAGGTATGTCCTTGTGATTAGGAATCGCTGTATTGCTCGCTGTTATGCTGAAAGACCTTGTTTAGGCAGCCCTTGTGACTAGGGATCGCTGATTGCGTGGCCGATAGCCTGTTTTACTCATGTATCTCCCCTGAGATACAGCGAGGCCCTTACGTGAGCGACCTGTGTCGGCACTCATGTTCCGTAACCTGACTTGGCACTTTCCTGTTTTGTTCTCTACCTTTGCTTCCCTATCATTCTATTTCTTAATTTTGTTTGTGTTTCTTCTGTAAATTATATGTTTTAACTCAAGACATTACGCTAACGAGCTATTATTGTGACGTTCCAGGTACGAACCAGATGTTTGACTCTCCCAGGTCCTGCGGGTTTTTTTAGAAGATTTTACTTGTTTGATACATTCCTTTTAATATATTTTATACTTTTATATTCATTATTCTATTGATCATTATTTCATTGTTTTACATAATCAGTGTATAATCTTAGATTAGCCTACTCTATTTCCCCCATAGGGGAAATGAGCTTTGTACTTCTCCATTTACACATAACAAGTAGAATAAAATGTAGTTTGTTTGATAAAACTGTGCTTATTGATTATTAGTTTCAACACCAGAGCAGGCGACCGTCACAACGTCGCAACCAAATGTCAGTGGCAACTCAGGATCGAACCCGAAATAATCTATATTATCTTTGAGCTCCTCAATCTAGTTGTCACGCATTTAGTATTTATAGTGATTTATCCTGGAGAGGAAATTCCTCAGAGATAAATGTGTTTAGCTTTAGATTTTGCTTTCTTTATTGTTTATGTTTAATGTGATATTATTGTGAATAAGTTAATCAGAATAATATTTGTGTATATTTATTTGATTTAAGTCAAGATTTGTGGAGTTTCCACAAATCTTAGATAATACTTTATTTCATTCACATTCATCTTATTGTTTTAATATATGTAATTTAAGTTATAATTAAATTGTGTTTGTTTATGTCTAAATCCTGTCTTTATTGAATTGCATACTGATAGAGAAAAACCTGAAGTAGGTAGTGAACACTGAAAAGTGCGAGCGCATTCAGGCGTGTTAGTGAATAATACGATAAAGTGCTATAAGATGGCTCAAGCAATGAGTTCTACTAGCACCTATTGAGAAGCTGACAGCTAATAATTATGACTCATGGTGTAGAAGTATGCAACTTCTTTTACTGGAAAAAGACCTTCTTGAACATATATCAGAACAACCTCCAGCACCTGAACTTACTTGGTCATCCACTCAAGTTAAACAATTAAAAGCAGAATCTTCCAAAGCTTTAAAATTAACTTTAAAGTTAATGATGAATTTCAAGAAATAATACTGAACTGTAAAACTGCACATGAAGCAGTTAGCTCTTAAAGCCATGTTCCAACCTGTATCACATGCACAGATAATACAGCTTAGAAGGAATTTTTTACAATTAAAGCTGGAACCAAATGAACTTATGGCTATATTCATATCAGTAGGTAAGGGCTACTTGAGCCAAAAGTGACCTTGAAAATATGTAGGTCATTAGAGGAAGTCTTTGGGTGCAAAATAGCCTTGAGGGTGATGAAAGTTTGTGTGGAGTCAAGTCACGTGACTTGGAATAGCCTGGAGGAAGAAAGTGAATTGAGTGACGTCATTTTTTATGTTTGTGATCTCATGCTATGTGTGGTTAAAGTTCATTATCTTTGTAAATAAATGTGTGATGTTGTTGTTTTGCTTCTTTCATGTGTTACATTCACACCCCTCATACTGGAAGATTCCATATGGTTTTTCTCTTTACTTAATTTTCCAGTTTTTTATTCTTTCTGAAATGTTTATTATTTTTTATTTTATACTTATTTATAATGTTATTCTTATTTTTTGAAATTATTTTATTATATTTATTTTTATAATTTATACTTAATCTTTTAATTCTAAAGTTGGGAGCGGATGCTTAAAGGAAAGCAATATTTGATAAAGTTAAACAAGGTGTCCAATTTAACCATGTGTGCTTTGCTCATTTCTACATTGAAACTTCTATTGCAAACCTCTAACTTGCTTGTTGCAATGGTATTTGAAGACAACTTTGAATTTCCCCCTCCTCCACCACCCCTTCACATTGCTGAATAATGTGAAGAGGGAGAATAGTGAGTTATATAATTAATTTTTAACATCGTCTGGTTTTTATTTAATTATGTTTTCAATATTTCATTTTTTAGTATTGAAATGTCACCCAAACAGTCTGCAAATTCTCACCGAACTCGTAGTTCACTAATGTGCATCACGTGTTTATTTTGCTTGACTGTGATTTGCCTCGTCATTATCAGCGTTGGAATATGCGCCCAAACGTATTTGAATTTCAAGCAACTTCAAAGAGGTTAGTTGCAGTATCATCGATTTTCTTTATAGCTCTATGTTATGTGTGACTTTTTATTGTTTGATAATTTTTTTTACAAAATGTTTTCTCACCTCTGAAAAGTCATTGAAATCTTGTCTTAGTGGCTCTTGAGGAAATCTTCTATTCTGTATCATTTACAATGTTTGTTTGTAAACTCTGATACTGATTGAATTTATCTATATATATTGTATTGTAACTGCTCCAGGGTGTGCAATTCATATTTCCATAGTTTAATTACACATTTAAAAAACGGGTCAATGAGTTTAATTATACATCTTATCCAGGTGGAATGGTGTAATTATATTAAAAAATTTATTATCTTCATATTCACCAGACCATGACATTAGATGTTTTGTTGAATCTTATTTTCACTTAATTGACCATTGTATTAAATTGTTTCATTTTTAAATCCAATTATCTATCAGTAATTACCTGATTTCTTATTAATTTTACTGTGATAATTACTGACACCTCATTTTCTTGTGATAATTATTGATATTTTTTGTGCTTTATCTTTATTAATTTCTTACTAATTTAGTAACAAAGTATGTTGAAGTTTTCATCTTATTGTTAAGTTATTGTTGATCTTCTTTCAGTAATTGTTGTTTTCCTTTCAATAATTGTTGATTTCCTTACATTATTTACCGATTTCCTTATATTAATTATTGATTTCCTACTTATTAATTAACAAAATATGTTGAAGTTTTCATCTTATTGTTAAGTTATTGTTGATCTCCTTTCAGTAATTGTTGTTTTCCTTTCAATAATTGTTGATTTCTTTACATTAATTACCGATTTCCTTATATTAATTATTGATTTCCTACTTATTAATTAACAAAATATGTTGAAGTTTTCACCTTATTGTTAAGTTATTGTTGATCTCCTTTCAGTAATTGTTGTTTTCCTTTCAATAATTATTGATTTCCTTACATTAATTACCGATTTCTTTATATTAATTATTGATTTCCTACTTATTAATTAACAAAGTATGTTGAAGTTTTCATCTGATTGTTTAGTAATTGTTGATCTCCTTTCAGTTATTACTGTTTTCCTTTCAAAAATTGCCAATTTCCTTATAATAATTACTGATTTCCCATCAATAATTGACCATTAATCATTCATGTTTTAACCAATCAAACTTACTGGCCTACATTAACACAGTATAAATACAGGTATCAGTTGTGCATTGGGTATCAAACAGATTCATCTGCTGATACCTCCAAACAACCGGATTCATTTGTAAGTAATCTTTTTTCATATTTTGGTGTTGGAACTTATTATGTTCCTGTCTGATAGTGTACTTTGTGAAAAATGGCAGCAACCAACACACAAGACAACCTTTTCCACCTGGGTGAAGAGTTATATCTTCAAGTGACAAAATTCAACAGTAAAGCATATATTGTATATCCTATATCCTATATCCTACAAAAGAGGGTGTTACATTTGATGCACAGAGCTACTACGAGTTTAATAAGAAATGGCCACAAATCAAAACTGAAGTCAGTAAACTTAGCAAGCAGAACTGCGGTTCCACTGAGATACAGTTAACTGGATTCTACATTACCATCACCAAACAACCGAACGAATCTGTACAGATCAAAATTGAAAGATCACACGACCAGAAGCGGATTGTGCTGGAACCAGCCCAATTCAAAGAGTTGATGAAACATCAAATTGCTATATTTCAATGTGTTGCTCAAATCCTAGCTGAGCTCCAGTATCAACTGAATCCGACAACTTTAGGTCCACCTGAAGCTGAAGAGACTACAGCACGAGTAATTAACCTACCACTGGTCTCCAGCGATCAGACAACAAAATAATCGTATTTCAGACAAAGGACCACATAATCCTTCAGATGAATTGTTAACTCAATACATAACTGCCTTTATAGAAGAATAACATGGTGACAAAGTAATTGAGAAAACTGGGAACTACTTTATTGAGGTGTTGGTGTTTATTACTTTTAATTATCTTAACGTCTAATTGGTGGAGGGATACAACAATTTTGGTGGTGGTGAACTACTTTTATTTAGGTGTTGGTATTTATTTATTGCACAACCTGACAAAAGCATTACTTATTATTAAACTATCAGTATGGATGATTCACAATTTGAGTTAGACAATGATTTATTTACTGATCCTGAAGTCTTGAGACAAATTGATGAAATTGAGTCAGAATTTTATCACAACATGCAAAGTGGCGGATCAAATCTTGAACCAGACAACAACCCAGATCAACAAGAATCGAGTAACTATGCAGATTACAAGAACATGTACTCTGTAATGCAAATTGACAACAGCAAAACCGTGCAAAGATTTCGAACAACCGGTACCGAATTCAATGTGCGACTCAAACAAATCGAAGCAAGCGACATTACCACATTAGCAAATGGTGATGTACTTCAAATGACTGAAAACATTTTCGAAGTTATGTTTAAAGATCTTTTTGCCAGGATGGGAGATTTTGATTTTGTTGGTGTGCAGGTAGACTCCCCCAAATTTGATCTGGGCTGTGTGTATGCTCCTTTCTGTAAAAAGGAAGAGTGGCAAGTACAAAAAATCATGACTGGACTGGAAAAGTTATCCCAGAGTGATAAATTAATCGAATTAGATGGGAATGTAACAGTTAAAATTACAACTGTATCATTACCTAAAAGCGGGTCACTTAAAAGTAAAACAAAATCCAAACTGTTTTTGGATGAATGGTTGAAAGTGAAACGTGGAATCATTACGATTCAAAACGATGATGATCTATGTGTGAGTCGAGCAATAGTAACTGGGATCGGTAGACTCGAAAACCATCCCAAGTATTCCTCACTGAGACAAGGAGGAAAGATTCAGCATACACTAGCTATGAATTTACATCGAGCAGCCAATGTTCCTGCTGGTAAATGTGGATTGCTTGAAGTCAAGAAATTTGAAGATTACCTTAAAAAATACCAGTTTATTGTGTACACAACAGACAACAAAATTTGGCAAGAGCTAGTTTATGTAGGACTGATTAAAGAGCAGAAAATATTTTTATTCTTATACGATAACCATGCGGCACTTATTACTTCGATTACATCTTTCTTGGAACGCAATTACTATTGTTACAAAGCGAACGACAATGAAATTTTAAATTACAAGAAACTCTTTTACAAATTGGTTTTCATAAAATTCCTGCAGCTAACGGGGTTTATGTTTCTGATAAGTTTGATGCACTTATACTTGTATATGTAGATGACATGGTGTTATTTACAAATGGGCCTAACTCTAAGATCAGAATTGTTAAAGATTTATGTAAACATTTCACTATTATGGATCTTGGTCCTGTTATCAAATTACTAGGAGTGCAGTTTGAGAGAATCACTGATTGTAAGATATATATTCATCAGCAAGATTATATCTCTTAACTGGTTGCTAAGTATAGCATTGGACCTGAACTCCTTTGTAAAGTTCCTATTAAAGTAGGTACTATGGTGAATTGTTCAAGGATGAGAGAAACCATTCTAGCTGATGAGGATTTTCCATATTGTTCACCGATTGGAGCCTTAATGTTTTTAGCATCTAGATCACGGCCAGATATTCCATTCCCTGTTATTTTTTTATCACAGAAACATGTTAACTTACTATTACAAATTCTACAATATGTAGAAAACACATCACATTATACAATATGCCTTTCAGATGTTAGAAATAATGGTCTACTAGGTTACTCTGATGCTTCATGGATCTCAGATAGAGGTTTTAGACATAGCTTTGATAAATTCATAATTTATTTAAATGGTGTTCCAATCACATGGGGCTATTCAAAGCAAAATATGTTGCTTTATGCTCCATGGAAGCAAAATATATGGCTTTAGTGGACGCAGCTAAAGAAATAGTTTGGTTGCATGGTGTTATCACCAGATCAAAATTGATAGCACTTCCTGCTCCAACAATATTTTCAGATTCTCTTTCGGCCATTTATTTTTCTAGTAATGAAATAGAAAATAAACGTAGCAAGCATATTGATGCAAAGTACTATTTTCTAAGAGATTGGTTACATGAGAAGCTTGTTGTGTTACCAAATTTACCTGTTGTCTGCTTGGCAGAGCACAAGCCTAAATGCCTAGTGAAAGGACTTAGTCTAGGTCTTTTCAAAGTAATTAAAACAAAAAGGTTCTTAACTTAAAATAGTAATTCTATTTTATTCTAGTGAATTTACATTGATTAACAAAAGACTAATGAATAATAGAAAATAATAATAATTATACATATATTAAATGAAATGAGAAACCTTAACACCAAAAGATAAGGGCTTTAGCTCTAACTGAGCTCTTGCCCTAAACTTAAGACTAAAAGATTTCCAAAGGGAAGGCAATTCCTTCCTGTGGAAAATGAGCAGGGATCCCTGACATCAATGTATACAAAAAATGTCAATTGAGATCCTACTGAGGATTCAAGGCCAGTGCATGCTGTTATATAGTGGTGGCAGAGCCATGTGACTTCTAAGAACCTAATTGGCTAAGGGCCACAGGACCCAACCACTCTGTGCATACTAATTAAGGGAGGATTAATAGTTAAACAATTTTCCGGTGGTGCTGCACTCTATTAGCATTTGCAGACACCACAAGCTATTCATGCTTAAAAAGGTACCCACAGAGTTGAACCTTGCAGACATCTTTACAAAATTTCTTTCCCCACTAAACTTCAATATCTGTGTGATAATATATTTAAAAATCCATGAAAATAAGTTTTGATATGTTGCAATATTCTGTTAATATATATTACTGTCCACTAATTGCATAAAACAGAAATGCTTAGAGAAAGAGGGATTTTGTTAGGACTGAGCATAATTGTTCTCCATTCATTTCTTTTAATAATTAATGTATTGTTTATGTATTGATTGTTATATTATTGCCATGGGGAATATTGTGTAACATTGTTGTTTTTGTTTATCCTTTTACTTCTATTCATGTAATAAAGGATTAAAAATTATTTTAACTTATTTTAAATAAGTTGATAAACTTCATTTTGCAACAAAAATGATCCAGCTGTGATTGCAAAAATCAAGCATACAGGATTTCATCCACAAAGAGAAGGAAGCAACTGAGTGATAATGAAATCCCAATACCCTTAAAAAGGTATTTCATTTTTAATCTGCTTAGATTTATGTTTAATGTAAATTCTTTATCAGGAAATATATGGTTTCAGAACATTCACAATTAGTGCAGTCATCTACTTTACCTGCACCACCATCACCAATTGGACTATCTTCACCACCTGCATTACCTCAGCCACCTGCAATACATCTACTACCTTCCAACCCATCACAATTATCTCTCTGACAACAATTTACTTGTTAATGCAAAAAATAAAGTATAAGAAACACAATTTAATACTAGTTGTTAAAATAATCTTTTGAATTATAGCTTTTGAACAAAAAGTTCTAACAATGTTAGAAACACTAAGACATGAAATTAACAACATATCAAAAGACCTACAAAATATAAAGATTAATGTGCAAGAACTAATGTCAAATGGACAAACAATCAACAAATATCCAGAAAATAGTCCAAACTTTCCTGTAAAAAACCTAGATGAGCTGGATGAATTTGAGCAGTTTGTTGATGATGCAAACAATTAATAATATAACTAATTTATAAAACTATAAATTATTTCTAGGCAAATTATCTATCATCAATTGGTGGCAGCAGTATGGAATATGCTACTAGAAATATCCTTAGCTAGAGGATTATGTGGTTGCAGGGGAAGCAAGAAACCTCTAATAAGTAAAAAGAATCAGAAGGCCAGATTAGCATTTGCACACAAATATAATACTGGACTCTTGCTCAATGGTCCAAAGTAAATATAATTTGTTTGGTTCTGATGGAATTCACTATGTGTGTTGTCCTGTTGGTGAAAGAAACAATGTAAGATACCAGATTCCAACAGTTAAACATGGTGGTGGTAGTGTTATGGTGTGGGGATGTTTCTCAAGTCATGGTGTTGGTCCATTAGTGCAAATAAAAGGTGTCATGGATCGTTTTGTATATAGAGACATACTGGATCAGAACATGCTTGCACATGGAAGAAAGAAAATGCCTCGTGGATGGTTATTCCAACAGGATAATGATCCGAAACACACATCTAAGCTTGTAAAAGAATTCATAAAAAGATCAAGGTTTTGGACTGGCCTAGCCAAAGTCCTGACCTGAACCATATTGAACATCTATGGGAGGAACTTGAGACAAGTTAGAGTAAAAACCCACTCAAATTTGAATGTTTTTTTGAAGAATTGAAAAATGAATGGAATAACATTCCACCAGAAAGGATCACTAAGCTTATCAACTCAATGCCTGATCGTTGTGCTGCTGTTATCAAAGCAAATGACATTGCAACCAGATATTAAGGTTTATAATTTGTGGTTTTTATATTTTTTTGATAAAAAGAGCTTGTTTTTACAAATTTTTTGAGTGGAAAATTATTTGGATTCATTTAAATTACAGTAATAACAATCCTGATGTTGTTGCTCAATGCTACCTTTCTGCTGTAGACCAGTTTCAAAGTATAAATACAAAAATGCAACTAGAAATGATTTTAATAATATATTTTAGTTTAACCATTATGCATTCAATACTGACAGAGAGACAGAAAATGTTATTGTCCAACAGTGTCACACATTTAGCTATCTTTTAAGAGATAGCTAAGGAGTTTTTATTGGCGCTTCAACATCCAATCAGGTATTTCACAAATGGAAATTTCAGGTACTAATAAATTACATTTTTTTATGCACCATTGAACGATTTTGTAAAAAGTTCAGAGCTGGTGTTGCTAACATTTTCTGTGAGTTTAAAGTTAATTACTCTTTTAATATCTAGACAATAATAATACTGTTTAATGCTATTAAGATGTTTAATTTTTATTTTAATTTTGTTACTGAGAACTGCATGAGATTGGAGCATTTAATCCAGCCATTGCCTCTGACAAATGTTTACTAGTATTAGACTTTGTACATGAAAAATTAATTAAAAAAAAATTGAAGAATTTATTGCTTATTAGGATAACCACTAAATTATAAAGTAAGAAAATATTAGCCAGCCAACAGGCATGGTGAATGTACTATTTTACACTGGTTTGTGCTATTTATTAAAATAAATTTATGTATATCAATATTTATTTTATCTTATTAGGCCCACAACATGGTATAATACTCACAGATACAACAAGAGTACAATTTACTAAACAGAAGTTATCTCCAGAATTATCATTTACACATCATAGCTTAGCAGATATTTCTAAAAATATTATGGGCCAAGAAAATGTTGGATGAGTTTGGTAATCATGTCTTAGACATTGTCTTTCTTGCACACAAGCCCTCCAGAAAAAACTCTTGCTCTGTACAAAATAGTGAATTTAGTGATTTCCAAAGACGATTCCAATCCATAAAAGGATAAATAAGTAGCAATTTACAACTTAACTGTGAGAACAAGTCAATAAATATAGAAAAAAATGTTCTTCACTAAATATCATAAATAAATAGTTTTTTTTTCCTGATTTGCATCCTTCTAAACAAATGGTAGCAGAGGATGGTTGTTGCCAATCTCAGGTCAAGTTGGATAATGTCAAAAACTCTAATGTATTTTGATATACATTCCAGGCTAGATGTCAAAATCAGCAAAACAATGTCAGATCTCACAATCCAAAAAGTGAGAAGTGAATTGAGTGAAGCAGAAACAAAAAAAAAACAGCAAAGGGAAGAAAAGAAGGAATATTTTGAAACAGCCAAGCGAGCTAAGGAGTGTGGTATCATGCAGATACCAAGGTATTGATTAACAATTATTGTGTTTTATGAATAATTATTGTCTAAGAATTTATTATAAGATTTTATATTATGTTGTATTGTTTTAATGTATTGTATGATTTCTAACATTGTATAAGAGATAACATATTATGATTGTATGCCCGCATGCAGGTCGCGTGCCTGGGCTAAGTGCTTTTAATGAATTTAATTGTTTTACTGTCACTCATGTGACATCATAATGAAGGCTATAAAAGCCATAGGATATGCCTGTATGATGTTCACTTTCTAACTGTGAGTCGTTGATGTGGCACACGTTAAGACAAGAGCTCTTACTTGTGCATTTAACATTGAGTGTAAATAAATCAACCTTTTATCATTACTACCAAAGTCTCAGCCTCCTTTCCTAAAACCCACAAGTAGAAAGGAAATCACAAACCAAAATATCACAGTGAAAATTCATCGCTGATGTGCTACAAATTTGGGAGATATGGCCATATTAATACCGAATGCACAGGCGAAATTTTGTGCTATATTTGTCAAAAAATAGGCCCTATTTCAAAAAATTGTAAAGAAGAAAAGAGACAACATCACCCAAGAAAAAATGAAACAAAGCGCAGACGAGGTCATTACCACAGAACATCCAGCTGAGGATGAGGCATGATGCGCGAGAATGAGAAAACGAACTACACAACCACAAAATATAAGGAGCATACTTTTTTGACGATTCCGGAAAGACAACTGAACTTTATTAGTGCCGAAGAAGATCGAGTTGAGGTTTTGAACTTAAAAAGATGTGAAAAAAAAACAATTATTCCAGTGAACTACGAGTACTAATTGTCACTGAAAAAAGAGGACATTGATGATGATAGTGAAAGCGAGTATGGAAATGATAAAAAAGACAACAAAAGCAACCATGATTTGAATGAGGAAAAAGAATTATTGTTTGATTCCGGCGCGACAAGCCATATGGTCAAGGACAAAGAACTATTTGAAACCTACACCGAGCACCGCCAGAACATTGGAGTGCCAGATAAGAATGCCAAAATGAAGACCAGTGGCATTGGACAAATCAAGATGATGGATAAGAATCACGAGAGCAAATTTTAACTTTTACCAATGTTTTACAAATAAATGATTTAAGTTGCAACTTGTTATCAGTTGTAAAAATTGTGGATTATAATCTTGAAATAATTTTTAACAAAAGAGAGGATAAGGTCATTAATGAGCAAGGAGAGGTTATCTTTAGAACCAATCGAAATGGAAATGAATATGTAATCAAAGATTTTAAATTAAGTAATGAGGAAGTTAGAATTGTTAATGAGGTTGGGATTAAATGGCATGAACGTATGGGATATTTTAATTATGATGGTTTAGCAAAAATGGCAAAAAACGATTTGATCAAGGGAATGGAAGATCAAAAGATCAATCGAAGTAAATGTGAAATTTGTGTGAGAAGAAAAATGACTAAAAAATCGAGGCCATCAATAGTGTTTGAGCAAACGAATGACATTATGGAATTGTTTCATACCGATTTGAGGTTTTAGATTTAACCAATGACGAGAAAGTGATTATTACCGAGTCAGTAACACAAGCCTCATCACAGCCACTATTACCAGTTGAACCAGCACTTGCTTCACCACCAACACAACCACAACAGCCACCATCACCATCACTATTAGAAGAGTATGTTGTATAAACACGATATGATTTAAACCTAGTCAATACAGCCATCAGAACACTGGCACTGGTATTGACTGATACAAACTAACACTTGTTAATACCACTACCCGAAGAAGAACATAGAAGCTACTTCTGGCAACTATTAGATCACCATATGAATGCTGTAACGCGTCATCAAACTCATCATCAAACTCGTCATCAACTACCAGGACAGAGGTTGAGAAGAAATTTAAACATGGATTGCTTAATTTGTTTATCCAGAATTGTGATTGATGAAGAAATAACATATTTGAGATGCGCACATAGTTTTCACACAATGTGCATTAATAATTGTATACAAGCCGAGTGTCCACCATGTCAGACAAGTTTTTACACATTGTAAATAATAATAATTGTAATAAAAAATAATGTTACAATGTCAGCTAGTAAAAAAAATTTGATTTTATAAAAATAAAGTAATTCTCTTAAATCTAGGTAAACAGTTTCAACCACATCCCCCAACAGAAATTAAGATAATTAAATTTAATAGTCCACTTTCAATGACCACACCTCCCCCTCCAGGTCATTAAACTTAACCCCCCTTACTCTCAATGACCACCCCTCCCCTTCTCTAAAAAGAAAAAAAAAATTCAAGGTCAACTTCAGCCTCAATTGCCACTCCCCCCTCCAGGAAGAAAAGATCAAAGTCAAAAGTGTGCTCAATCGCCCCATACCTATAGCAAATCAAATCAATGAGAAATGTATAGCACAGTCACAAATGAGAAGTATTGGTAAACATGTGTTTCAAAACTCAGTTGCCAAAAACATTTTTTGGAATGTT
>JAQFZN010000466.1:0-29536 GCA_034687075.1 Geophilus carpophagus
TAAACAAATATCTCAAAATATCTAAAATAATCAATATAAAATAAACAGATATGATCACATGATCACATAAACACCCAATAAACACAAACAAAACCACAAACAAAACACTTGCACTCAAAAAGTAAGCTAGAAAACACCTGTAAATAAAACACAGGATCAAAACACAAACACTCCTAAAAAACCTTTTTGAATGCAGCTATTGTTTAAAATCAACAAATTAATTAGGAAATTTCAATATTTTTCAGATATTTACCGAAAATTATAGAAAAAAATATCACTTTATTTATTTTCAATAATTTTCAATTCCAAATTTCAATCAAATTCCAAAAAAAACTAAATAACTTTATTTAACATAAATAAATGACCTAAAATTTATTATATTTAAAAAAAATAAACACAAACTTAAAAATTTACTTAAAACCAACAAAAATATACAAATTTCTATAAATTTCAGACATTTACAAAAACCTCCAGAAAATAACTAAAAAAAAAAAAATATTTTCAAACTGAAATTTGAATTAAAATGAAAAGAATAATTAAATAAGTTTATTTATCATAAACAGTGAGACTTTTTCCTTTTTCCTGCTCTCATTTTTGATGAAACTCCCTCCAGTTTGTGAAATGGTCTAGTCTGATATGATTGCTGGGTGGCCAGTGTCCAGCCAGACCCCTGTCGGGGATCTGTGGATCGATGATGTCGGAAGCCCGCTGGGCAAAAGCTTCTCCCCTCCATTTCTTTATACATTACCCACATGGCCAACTCATTGCTTATGCTGACCATGGGGAGCTGCACTTCTTGTCCAGCCAAACTCTTAATACACTCTCTCTGTGAAAATGTTTTCCTCTGAACATAAAGAAGTTTTTTTAAGATGGCACATTGTGTCTAGTCTTGAGGAAAATTGAAGCAACTTTTTATTTTTTTGAATTTTTTTATTTTTTTTATTTCTTAAATGGGCATGAAGAAACATGAATGGGAAAGGAAGTGATTTGGACATGTAAATAATAAAAGTAGAAAAAAAATTGAGTTATTTGATTATTTTTTGTGTTTGAAAATTTTTTTATTTTTTTTATTTCAAATTGGTATTTAGATTTGTAATAAAAAGTATGGGAATTGCATAAATATGATGTTTAATTAGGTTAGAGAATTTTAAAAAATGATAAAAATGAAGGAAAATGTCTCAACTAATTAAAATCAACTGTTTTTTATTTTTATTAACTTTTATTATTTTTTTTTATAGGTTTGTAAGAAATTTGAAAAGAATTTTCTCACATTTTGTAATGAGAACACAAAATTGAAGCTACATTTTGGAATTTTGGAATTTCAATTTTCAACATCACTATTAAATCTAATTATCATATTTTCTCGATTAAACGCCTCCTTCGAATTATTGCTCTACTTGCAATAAATGCTGCACTCAAATAATCGCCTTTTTAAAAATTAAAATAAATAACATGGTATTTTTTTAAATAAATATAAAAAATTGAATGTACAAACTCTCGTGTTGAAAAAACATCAACATCAACACGCAATAACTTAATAACTTAAAATATTAAATAAAAATTATTGGTCAAACAAATGACCCAGCAATGCCTTTACAACATACAAAATTGATTGGTCAAATGAAGAAAAACATTATTATCTCATGCGACTAAAAAGTGCCATTGCAATAAATAACGTGGAAATACGGTAAGTGATAATGAAACACCAAAATCACTGTAATTATCACGATTTTGCACTATAATTTTAATTCAAGCTTTAATTAGAGAAAGGCTACTATTCAAAGCCAGTCACAAAACAAAGGCCTGAGAATGGAACTCCTTCGTAAATCAGGGTTTTATTCGTAAAACTACTTACGCATAATTTTTTGCATAAGGAATATCTTATGAAAACTTTTATAAGTGATTTTTTTATGCAAATTCCTAAGCAAAGCCTGTAGACTACTTAAGAATTTCCATGGAAAATCACTTATAAAAACTTTCATAAAAACTAAGTTTCTTAAAATTATGCATACGCATTTCTTAACTTTTAGTATACGAACTTACACATGTTCTTACGCTACCAAAACAATCCTTTTTTTGCATTTTAATCTACCAATTAAAATGGAATTAATGAATACATAAAATAATAAAATTATTATGAAAAACACATTTTAATACCTCATAAAATGTGCTGACTACTCCGTATTTACCAACCATATCAAATTATGATGATTATGGTTATAATGAACTTGAGTACAAATAAATGTCTCCTTTAAACATAGGAAAATACATTCACATTTTATTTTTTGTTTACCCATATTAAATGACTACCAAAGATTATTATCAGACTTAAACAGCTGTCAAATATGGTGAATAATAAGGTGCAAGTTGAGGTATCAAAGGGTTAAGCTGGTGAGTTTTTATTAATTTTTTTTCTTGTGTTGTTGAATGGCATTTAATTTAGTGGGATAATAAGTAGATAGGATCTGGTAGTTAATGATAATACTTTTTTATCAGCCATTTTTTAAGTTGATGGATTTGTGGGACTTTTGCAATGTGTTTGAATGTATTTACACAATGGTGTAGGGAATTTGATGGAATTTTATAGGTTTTTTCTCCATTTTTTCTGTATTAATAAATCAGTTGGTTGTATTGAGTAATTTTCTTTTATCTTTTAAAACCGCCATTTTTTTTTTTTATTCAATAAAAAAATTAATTTTTTATTTTAGGTCAGAATGGACAGAAGAGAGATAGCCACGAACTGCCCAAACTTCTGTGTCTAAGAGGTAGGTCGCCATTTTGTTTTTTATAATTTTATTTTATTTTTTTTTAATTACAAAAAATGTAGTGGGGTTGGGAATTTTTTATAAGGTGATTTGAATGTCTGAATATAGGATATCATGCAACAGATGTCTTTTTTTTCGTATAATTGTGCAAAAATGAACGGAAGTAGTTTTTTTTTCGATTAAAAAAATTAATTTTTTTATTAAGACAAATTAAAGTGATAAAAATTCACTAGGAAAGGTAGATATCTAAATGATGTGCATATTTTCCCTGTTAAACACCAGGTTTATGGCGGAAATGTCATTTTTTTTAAAGGATTTATTCAGGGTTGATGAATGTTGATGATTAGAAAATTGCATCTAATTATTCAGACCTAGTTCCCATCATGAATAAAGTTCATAGAACTCAGTAATGGATTTAATTTTTTTGGAAGTGTTTTTAACTAGTAAAACCAGGTAATTGCGAGTTAATTGGTCAATTATATTTTGCGTGAAAAATTTTAAATTTTGGATTCAATGAGGTGATGTCAGAGATGTTGTGGTTTATGCTGTGTGATTATGAGGTCAGAGGTACAAAAGGTGGTTGGGTATTATGGGAATGTGCTGAAGTTGGTTTGAAGGGAAAATGGCGCTTAATTATGTTGATTAATGAGGGAAATTGAGATAATTGGTTTCAAATTAAAATAAATTTGAGTTTTTTTATTTTTTTTTATTAAATTTTAGTAATTTTAAGATATTTTGAGAAATTTTAGTGATTTTAGGATTTGTATAAATAAATTTTAGTATTTTTAGGATTTTTTGAATAAATTTTAGTAATTTTAGTTATTTTAATATTTCTAAAACTAAATTAAAGACATTTATAGTTCAGTTTAGGTATTTCATAAATAGGTATCCGCCATTTTGTATTAGTTAAAATTACCAGGAAGTGGTTATTAATTATTATTAATAGTAAATTTAATATTTAATTGGGTTAATCTGGATTTTTTTAATAATAAAATAAAAAATTAATAATTTTTAATTTTTAATCAAAAGATTGTATAAGATATTTGAATATTATTTATTGTTTTAAATTCAATTATACTTAAGCAATTAATTAATTAAAAATTCATTTATTATAAAGTGTTCTACACTCACAAAACTAAAATTTTCAATACACACTTCGTTAAATAACAATAAAATTTAAAATTTCCTCTAAAAATCTAAATCATAATATTTAAATAACAATAACATCGTGACCTCTAGTGACAATATATTAACGTAAAACAAAAAAAAAAAATCATTTATAAAACTCTCCAAAAAACCCACAAATTTCAATTAACAACAAAAAACTTAAAAACTAATCATAAAACCACATTAACCAACCATTAAAATTATTTAAATCGACAAAAAACTTCTCCAAAACAGCAAAAAACAATCAAACAATCAACTTAAAACTTTTTCCCCTTTTCCCCTTTTACTGGACAAACTTTGAACACCTTTAATACCACTCTTCCCTTTTTAATGTCTCTCTCTTTCCCACTTTTAACCCAGTGTCCAGTGACCCTTTACCTCCATCTTGGAATTGCAAAGTTTTAGCAATCAGATGAAAAGGAAAAGATAAACATTTACATCAATAGAATTTTTTCCTTTGTTTTTCCCGAGGTGTGGACTGTATAAGATGGCCGCAAAGGTGAGTGACTCTAAGTGCGGCGGGGTGACGATTGACCATCAATAGGAAAGATTGACCAATTGTAGTTTAAATGTCCATTTTAAAACTGCCGTTGGGGATAAACAGGGCAAGCACTTCACTTAGACCAACAACCTCCTCTTACTTGGGCAAATCAATATCACTCGGGGGTGTGAGAGCTGTGAGAAGGGGTGGGCGGGGGGGCGAGGGTGTCCATGTCTGGAGGATGTGTACAGAAAATTAAACTCGAAATTGGTTCAATGGAAACAGATTGCGTGATTTTAAAGTGGTGACAAGAGCGGAGAGTTCAAGGGCAAATGCAGTTATTGATGGTGTTTTATAGTTATTGAGGGTATAGGGGGCTGGGGGTGGGTGAGATTGGGATCAGTTTTTTATTTTTTAAAATTGATTTTTTATTTTATGGGTTATTATCAGGTTTGGGTTTTTAGCTGTTTGGCTAACAGCTGCAGTTTTGTATTGGTGAAAAAAGGAATGGGGTTGAGTTTTTGGTAAAGGGTTTTTGGGTAATTAGTTAAATAGGGATTTTGGTTATGGGTGTTATGGGTAGAAAAGGCTGAAAATGTTACAGAAATGAGTAGAAAAGTTGAAAATGTTGCAGAATTGTTGCAAGTTTTGCAAAACTGCAGAAACATTGCACAATTTTGTAACTTTTCTGCACTTTTTTTGCTAAATTTTGTAACTTCTGCACTTTTTAGCAAAATTTTGCAATTTTGCAATTTTTCTGCATATTTTAGCAAAATTTTGCAATTTTGCAATTTTTCTGCATATTCTAGTAAAATTTTGCAACTTATTTTGCTAAAAGGAGCAGAATAATTTCAAATTTTGCAATAAAATTGCATAAACATGCGAATAAAAACGCATGCATAAAAATCTGCAAATAAATGTGCAAACTACGACCAAAACTTTGCATAAATATGCAAAAAATGCAGACTATCAACAAAAATTTGCAAAATATACAAAATATCTTCATCTTTGAGCAAAATTGTGCAAAAATTGCATTCAATGAACCAAAATACAACCACCATTCCCCAACACAAACAAAAGCATCCCATATATCATTTTAATTCAACAACCATTTGAAAAAAATATTTAAATCCCGGAAACACACTAAAACACTCCCCATAAAAACCAAACCATTATTTTATCCACAATTCTTGAAAACGACCCTAAAAATAATTTCCATTAACAAACAAGAAAGAGATTTTTGTGTGTAAATTGAAAGAACAGTTGATAGTTTTTATCCTGAAATATAGCCTTATTTCCTATCTACACTAGGAGATGTTCTTCCCCTAGTCTATTTCCTGGCTAAAACTCGGACTTCATCGATAAGTGTTACGGGCATCGCAGTTGGTGTGGCCAGCAGCACGAGCCACTGATTGGACTTGGTGGATGCTGGGAAAAGAGAGTGGGGGGCTGGCAAGATGGCAGAGGTGAGGGAAAAAGAGCGAAAAAGCTCTAAAACGGAGCCTGCCTGTGTTCCCTGGTGTCAAGAATGGGAATGAGAATGGAAAGTGTGGTGATAGACAGATGGGGGAATGGAAGTGAGTGCAATACGGAAAATAAATTGCTGGTTTTAGATGGATGGATATACTCTGGAGATGGAGTGAGAGAATAGAGGAGAAAGAGGATTTGGTTTTAAGCAACCATTTTGATGTCATGTCAGGTTGGCTTTTCGACTTTTTCTCACTTTGATTAAATGCGATGGTTTTTCGGATTTGATTTTTTTTCACATGACACAATTTTTTTCAAAATTTGATTCTATTAAATTCCGGTTAAATGTTATTTTTTTAATTTTTAGTTTAGTGCTAGTGAAAGTCAAGATGGCGCCTAATTTGAATTTGATAGAATTTTTTTTGGTTTTAGATTTTATTAAATTGAGATTAAATTATTTTTTTAAGAGATGTAAAAAATTTGAACTATACAGAAAAAATTTCTTTTATACACGCATACCTCGCTTTACGGCGCAGATGCGTTCCGGAAAAGCCGTATAATGAATCAATTATTTTGATACAATTTTGACACAGCATTTTTATGGCCGTATAACGAAACATTGTGGGTCGTAAATTGGAAAAGTGCCATAATTAACAAAGGCTGTTATGGGGAAATGCCGTATAGCGAGGTATGAGTGTATTTATTATTTTTTTTATTATTTTCTGTTCAGAAATTGAGGTGAAATAATTTTTTTTGACTAGAAGTCAAAAATTAAAATGGCGCTTCGATGTGGTAAGGAGTAATAAAATCAACTAATTTCTGATACCAGAACTAGTTTTCCACTCTAATGTCACAATTCGCCACCAGGATCGTGACTCCATCATAAAAACAAAAAAAACAAAATGGCAGCAAATTGCGAACATGTCTTTAAACTTTATCTTAACTATTAATAACTCGCATTAAGCTTCTTACAACTTGAAAGCATTGTTGACGTGGTTGATAATGAAATTAATGACTCTAAAAAATGAACTTTTAATTTTAATTCAGCCATTTTGAAATATTTGTGTCTCAAGTTCCTGTGGGAAATTAGAAATGTAAACGTATGTGTTGGAATGAGGGGATTTGACATGGCGAATTTGTCAAGAGGGTGTATTACAAATATGTATTTACATTTAGATGACAAAAGGATGTGTGAGATTGGATTTTTGTTTTAAGGATGTGAGAAATTTTTGCTTTTTGATGCATCAACTTCTCACATGTGTGCAATAAATCATTCGCTCAGATAGGCTCAGAGGTGTCAAGAAGCATTCGATGTTGGGCATTTCAAACATGCTTGTTGTAGGAATACTAAAAAAGAAAGATGGAAGATGAAGATTGAGGAGAATGCGGGGAATGTTGGCTATTTATTTATGGATTTATGAATTTTTTTTTTTCTTTTTGTTTTTTACGAATTTTAATTAGGTTTAAGTGGAATGAAATTTGAATGATTTTTGATAATAAATGATTTAATGGAAAATTGAAAATTTTTAATTCTTTTTCAATTAATTTTTTGTGAGGTTTTTTTAGATTTTGGATTATAAAGTTTGAACTTTTTGTGGAAAATTATAATATATTTTTCGAAAAATCGGAAATAAACTTCAATTTTCGAAAAAAACTTGTAAAATAATTCAGTTTTATTATGTAAATCACATGAAACCAAACTTTTTTAAAATTTATTCAGAATCAAATTTAAATAAACAAATGATTCAAAAATTATCCATTTCCTCTGAATTCATTTATTGTAATTTCATTAATTCAATCTTATTTTAATAAAAAATTTAAATTTAATCTCACTCAAGGTCTGCCATTTTTGTACTTTTGTACATCCCAAACCTTTAAAAATGGTCAGGAAATAACAAAAAAATTATAATTTATGTAACAGCTGTGCAAATAACTCATTGTACATTCACAATACATTTTACTAGTAACATTTTAAAAAAAAATTAATAAAAAACTATAAATTAAAGAAAGTAACAATTTTAATCACCAAATATCATCTGGAGATCATTAAAAAATCAACATCTTTTTTTGATTCTTTTAATAACTTGAATTTATACATTGAAGCAATCAAACTAAATATTAATATCACAAATAATTTATTATACAAGCTAGTTATAGACAAGATAAGTTTGTCTAAATATTATATGATTGAGGAAACAGGTGCATAAAATGCTTAGTTGATGTTTATTTGAATAAAAAGGGAAAAATTGTGTTTTTTTTGTTTTATTTATTATAATTTTATAATTTATTATTTTTTTATTTTTTCAATTCATTTTCCTCACTTTGGTATTTATTGGAGTTGTTTTTCAAACTTTGGAAGGAATTAAGATGGATTAAGTGATGGCTGTAAGTACCTTGAATTAATGTTTATAATGCATAGGAATATTCCATTTATAATGTGTTAGTTGGCATAAAATATTTTATGATTATTTTTATAAAAATTGAAGTTATAGTGTCATATATGTATCAAAAGTAAGGAGTTTGATAATTTTTATATACATTTTATGTTTTGTATGTAAATTTTGAATTATGATTAATTTATGGTATTTTTTAATACCTTATTATTTTAATTATAAGGAAATATTACCATGAATACGATTTTTGTGGTTATTTATATATTTATATAATAATAACAAATGGCTTAAAATTAATATCAACAGGGCCTTTAATAGGTGAGACGGGCCCCGGGCCTGTTAGAAATCTTGTGACCATTTCTTTAAATTTTATCAAAAAATTGAAATATTATTCACATTATAAAATTGTGGTTTTTAATCTAATTAAAATTAAAAACTTTGAATCTTCTCTATCCAGAGGCCCCGGGTCTTTCAGAAACTTGGGCCCGATTTTTTCAATTAAATATATATTTCATTTAAAAATAGTGATTTTTATACTTCATAAACTACAAACCAGGGCCCTACATATAAAATTTGGAGTTCCTACATAGAAAATATAAACATTTATTTCAATTTTCATAACTTAAAAATCTTAAAAAAATTTCCATTATTTCATAATTCTCACCAAACTTTATCATGATTAAGTACATGGCGAGATATCATTATTTTTATACAAAAAATATTCAATACCGCTTTTATTGAACTTTGAATTATTTTTTTTTCTTGAATTAGACTAACATAGACATCAATGTCAATAATGATATTAATTTTACGTAATTAATTGTATTTATTGGCTCCATAAAGACGAGTTGATAAACATGTTCTCGCCTAATCATTATCTAGTGATAATGTGCATAGTGTGTACTCTTTATTCTTCAACTCCTCCTACTTTTTCTTGCTGTAGATTTGAAAGATGAATTCCTCGGTCGTTGCAGCATCTTGATGTCTTGCATGTCTTACAAGTCTGAATTAACACTAATTTTGTAAGTATTGAATGCTTTTGTATTAAAGAAAATGTTTTTATGTTTTTTAAGGGTTTTTGTAGTGAGTTTTGTAGTTTTGTTGTTGTTTGTGATTGGTGGTGGGAAATTGTTTTTGTGATTAGATGAGTTGCATAATTGAGGGAGTTGAGTTAAGTTAAATAGTTTGTTATCAGTTTTAATTTTTTTATTTTTGAGTGGATTGATAAGGGTAATATTTGGTTTCGTAATGATTTTTATAAACAGTTTCAAGGTGAATTTAAAATTAGATATTTTGTTTTCTTATTTTTTTTTATTTTTTATTTTGTGTGGTTGGTTTAAGATGTTGGTTTTGGTGATTTGATTTTTTTGTTGTTTGGTTTAATAGGTGTTAAATTAGTTGATGGGATTGAGTTTTTGAAAAGAAGGAATAAATAAAATGTTTACTTTTTGAATAAAATGAGTAAAAAGTTAAGTTTTTTTAAAAAAATGAGCATAAGTTTTATTTTAAAAAATTATTTTTTTTTTAATTGTAATTTTTTTTAAAATTAATATTTGATTTTTTTACTTTTACTATCACAAAAATTGAGAATATTTTGGAAAATTTAAAAATTATTTAAAATTCTTTTTAGGTTTTATTTTAATTTTAATTTTTCATAATTTTACACATAAATCCATCCATTATTAACAAAAATATCACCTAGATGATTAATATTCACTTTTTTATAATACACAATTACACCTATTACACATTAACACATTATAATCTTAAAAAAAATAGAACTATTTCTTGATTTACAACTTTCTTTACTCATAAATTGCATTAAAAATCACAAAGCACATTCTCACCCTAATTTAAATTCACATCACATAAAAAAATAGCCAGAAATGATTTAAATTCACAAACACTTGATTGCCACATCATTTCCAAAAGAAATTAGCATTTTACATGATAATATTTCAAAATTGACAAATTCTAACTAAACCACAGCACAAGAATGTGGTTTGAAACCAAACAGGAAGGAAGTTGTATAGACAACAACTGACCTTGCACCATTGTGGCAGATTTGTGAACTAAATTCCAAACAAGGACATAACACTCAGTAGTATAGAGTAGCAAAACTGGTTTTTTTTTTCCTTTTAAAATTTATTTATTTAAAATTATTTATGTAAAATTTATTAGAAAACATGAAACTTTTATTACTTTACTTTTCTAGCATAAATTATTACACTTTTTAAATATAAATCAAAAATGAATATCTTTTTAAAAGATATATATAACCACATTATTTATATTTATAATAAATAATAAATAGAAATAATAGTCATTGATAAAAGTGAGATTTAGAGGCCAACAAGAGAAATTTGTGTTTTTCAACATTTTTTTTCTCTCTTTCTATTTTCTGCATTAAAAAGCATTGGTATATAAATACAGTTGGAGACAGCGCTGTAGAAAATGTGGTGCATGGCCTATCTCAGTAAGCGTTTATCACAGATTCATGGAAGATACTTGTCAGCAGAATATGGGGGTTAAGAAATATTCTACCAATATGTAATGTCACTTGGTGCTCTGAAGCATGTGTCACATTTTTCTTTTTTTGGGTGGGGAGATTGTTAGTTTGGTGAATACATGTGGAAAAATGGTAAAATGGGTGTTATATATGTTTTATGTATTTATTTATTTTATTTTAGTTAAAGTTGGAGTTGGGGTTTAAAAAATTGATTTTTATTAATGAAAAATAGTGAAAATAATTATAAATGTGAGAAATTTTGTTTTTTAAGTCAAAATTGAAGTAATTAGTTGATCAATTTTTTAATTATATTAAATTTGAGTTAGTTAAATCACATTTGAATTGGTTAAATTTAATTGAAGTTAGTTAAATCAAATTTTAGTTAGTTAAATTAAATTTTAGTTAGTTAAATTAAATTTTAGTTAGTTAAATTAAATTTTAGTTAGTTAAATTAAATTTTAATTAGTTTAGTTAAATTTTAATTAGTTTAGTTAAATTAAATTTTAATTAGTTTAGTTAAATTAAATTTTAATTAGTTAAATTAAATTTTAATTAGTTAAATTAAATTTTAATTAGTTAAATTAAATTTTAATTAGTTAAATCAAATTTTAGTTAAATTCATTTCATTCAAAAACTTAAAAAGTCAATTAATTAATTATTTAATCACATTTACTAATAAAATAACTAAAAAAAATTGTAAAAACAACTAAATTTTTTTCTAAACATTTCCTAAACCAAAATAAAAATAAAAGCCACATTTAAATATTGGCAACTTCCCCACCATTGTATACATATGGATTTATTGACCCCACCAAACGTGCCTAGCAAGCACTGCCACCTAGGAATAAATTTCTAAAATATCTTTGTTGAATAAGCAGAAAAATGTGCAAATATATATAAACACAACAACTTACTCAACCTAAAACTAAATTTAAAATGTTTGCAGAAAGCTTTATTGATTAAAACCAAGACACAAAAAGAAAATGGCTGAATTTGTGCCAAGAAAAAAATGTTTTAAAGCTAAATAATTTATCTTCTCTTGTTTTGAAATGCAATTATTGGCACCATATTGTATGGGTTCCATCTTTAAGGTTAGTGTTAGGAGGGTTTTGTTTAGTAGCCTGCTCTTTGGCCTGAAACAAGGGGGTCTGTGAAGTTGTGGCAGTAAATGCCACAGCTTTTTCCCTTGTGAGTATGAAATATTTTGTTGTTGTGTTATGAGTTTGCAGTCATTTGTTATGGTCAGTACTGATGAAGGAAGTGAGTGAACATATAACTGGGGGGGTTGTGCTTATTTTTGTGTCAAGTGCTGCTGCTTGTGATGAAATTATTAATTTTTTCTTTTTTTTCTCTTTTGCTGTTTGTAATTGGTAGAAATTAGGAGAAATTAAAGGGAATTGGTAGAAAAGGTGCAATGATGAGAACATAATTGAGGTAAGTCCTGGTGGTTGCTGTAATGTGAATTAAGAGGGGAATTGTGTTGTTGTTGTTGTTGTTATTATTTGCTTGTAACTAGTGCATCATTTGATGCTCATACTTGTTTACCACTTTACATGGTTTTATGCAAGTGTATTATTGCATAGTACCACCAGTATTGAACTTCCATGCAGCCAAGTTCTCTTGTAATGAGAGGATGGGACCTCCCCATTGTGGAGTTTGTTATAAGTTTCACACTGCAGATGTTGCATTGTTCTGGAACTCCAAATCTTATTGTGGAGAGCTTTATTTACAAGTTAAGTATAACTTAGCCATATAAACATACAACAAAGTTGAAAAATAATCACATCACAAAAGACAAGGATATCAAAAGATGGAGAAAAATGAAAGGAAGATGATGCTGATATTGAAAATGTCATAAAAATATTACTGGATGTTACCAAGACTTTTCGATGTTTAAAGCCATTTAAGGAGTATAAGGAACTTTAAAAGATAGTTAAAAACAAAGTTCTGATAATAATCTTAAGGAGAAGACTGGATTTAAAGTAGAACTTGTCTAAGTTGAATCAGCAAAGTTTACCGAAAAAAATTCGAGTTACAGAAATAACTACAAAATGAGTAAAATAACGCAAAAATTTTCGAAAAAATTCGAGATATAGAAAAATTGACTTAAAGAAGTTCAAGTTATGGAAGTTCATCTGTATATGCATTCTCTTAAGACCTGCGAACTAGACCATTTGGCCAGTTTAAATTTTGTGATTTTAAGCATGGACCAAGTGAGTTTTGCAGAGCTGTTGTGGTCTCAACTGCAGCAAAGGACCTATTACCAGCACTACCAGGTTATAATTTTTTTGTGGGGAATAAATATGGTTAAATTCAATTTGGGGGTTTTGTGCTTGTAAGACAGTGGCTTGAGTTGATAATTGGAGGTTTTTAAGGGGTATAATTTTAGTTGGGTAATTTTTCATATGCCATTTCCGGTTTGTTTTGTGCAGAGAATGTCGGAATTAATTAAATTGAAAACCTGTTTGAGAGAGAATTTTTTGAATGTTTTTTTTTTTGGTTTTTGCGGTTTGTTAAATTAAAAACTGCATTAGCAGAAATATTAATAAAATTACCATATCTTTAGTCATACCTTTATGCATATTTTACACTATTTTAGTTTAAACATACACACCCCTTGCGCATGAATCAAACGCAGAAGGTTTTAATGCACTCTAAAATCAGAAAATAAAAAAAACATAAAAAGATAAAAACCTTAATACCAACAACAAGTAACAAACTGACAAAACGTCAAAATATAAACATATCAACAAAATACCCAATCACTAATACATTTAGTGTTCTGAATCTAAAAAAAAAAATTAATAATACAGCAGATTTTAATTATCTAGGAGCGCTTTAATCAGGATGATGTATTTCAAACTACTTTGAAACAATTCTGATGATCTTAAGGAGAAGATTGAAGTAGTAGGAGTCAATACATGTGAATTAAGCCAAAATCATTAAAAAATTCAAACTACGTATAAACTAATAAATTCGTTACAAACAACGGTTAAAAAATTCACCGTTAGAATATTACAGTTACAACTTCGAATTATCAATTGGCACATTTTGAAATTTCCAAACGATTTATTTAATTTTTACCACCATTTGTACCATTAATTTTTACCATTTTTATTTTTACATCTCCAACTTTGAACTGTGAAAAGCAACATGTGACATAAAAAGCCTCATGTTAAAAGCAAGGTTATTTACGAATACATAAATCTAGTTGAGCTTTTTCTCCCCATTTCAATGTGCATTTAGGGAGGGAGAATATCTCTTTATTTTTTCCGTTACACCATACTCTGAATTCTTTAGCAGAACTGTGACAATAAGTTGGGTTGGGAGCAGCTGCACACTAACAGAGGGGATGATGGTTAAAAAGACTCAGTCTTTTCATGGGTTTCTTTCTCTTTGATTTTTTATTTTCCATTTTTCTCTACAGCACTTGCATAACAGAGCAGTGCATAAAGAGCAACTGTAAATCAGCTGTTGCTGAGAGAGAGAAACTCAACTTGTTGTGACCAAATGGTCAGTATGTGTAATGGCAGCTGCAAGTTGAGTTAGAGATGGACACCCCTTGGGTTTGATTATGTCCACCCCTGTTTTTAGTGGACTTGGCTTTGGTTTTTAGGTTTTGGATTTTGAGTTTTGATTTTTTTTTTATTTTGGGAGGTTTTTTGGTGGGTTTTGTTGAAGGGTTGTAATGTTTTTGTTGGTTAATGTAAGGGTTTTGAATTTGAAATTGGATTGGTTCAAATTTGATCCAATGAGCATAAGGTGTGTGTAGCCAATTGTAAAATAGAGACATGTGATCAGTCATGGTGGATGGGTCTTAAAGGGGTATGGGGATGAGGTGAATTTTTAATGAGGGTAGATTGTATTTTTTTTTTTTTTTTGGTGGTTAAAGTTTGATTGTAAGATGGGTTTTCCAGTGATGGGTTTTGGGAGATGGTTGGGAAATAATTGAAAGAGTTTTTTGATGAATAATGATGTAAAATGTTGGTTTTTAGATTGAATTGGTTTTTAAATATAAAAGACATCAGTTGAAGTTTGAAATATTAATTAGAAATAGTAAATAAAATGAGATTCAGCAACAATTAAAGTTTATAATAACTAAAACTTGAAAAATAGCAAAAGTGGAAAATTGATAACAATTAAAAGTTGTAAATTTTGCAGCAATTTAAATTTATAACAACCAAATACAACAAAAAATAGCACATTTACAGCAACTAAACAAGCAAAAAACTGAAAATTTACAGCAACTAAACAAGCAAAAAACTGAAAATTTACAACAATTGAAAATTTAAACAATTAAAACAGCAAAAATATTAAGAAAAAACAACAATTTATAAAAATAAAAAACAATACGAAATAATAATATTTATTATTTAAGCATTTATAAAATATTTCTTTTAACTTTTTACATTTGAAAATTTTTAAATGCAAAAAATTTGTGTCTTTGTTGTGAAATATGTTAAAAAAAATTCAAAGGGAGGTCTTGGTATTTCCTAAGGCACGCGTGCAAGGGTATATCATTCATACAGTCTTGTCATGAAGGGTGCCTACAAAAGGCACCTACAAAACTCGCACGTGACCAGTTGAACTGGGAAGTGCACAACTTGTTATGAAATATATTTTTTTAAAGCGGAATTTTTTTAAAGTGGGGGTAAGGGGAAGCGATGAATCTTCTTAAGCATGTGATAAGATGAGGTCAGAATAGAGGGGGGATTTCTTTGTAGGGGTAAAATGGAGGTTTTTTGACCCCCTCGTTGAAAGGGGGAAAAAGGAGCAAGGTAGAGCAAGAAGCAATCCACCCTTTCATTATGAGCTATCAGAGTTAATCTTGACAGATGACCAGGATTTGGAATGGAGGTTAAAAGATGGGGATGTATTGAGAGTGAGAACTGGGTGCAAATGGGCACATTTAAAGTGGTTTGTAATGATGATGGGGAACAATTTTATTTTTAAACCTTTTTCGAGGGGGATTTTAGTTTTGGAATTAAAATAGTTTTGGGAAAAATTAATTTTGTTAAAGTTTTATTTTGTTTTGGATTTCTTGTGATTTTTGATTATTTTTGGGATAAAAATAATGGAATTTTCAGATTTTTTTAATTTTGTTGTTTGATTTTCTTAAATTATTTTGAATGGACTGTATTTCGAAATATTTTAATATTTTTTGACATTTTTCAACATTCTCTGAAATTTTATTAACAAATTACGTTTAAAATTAACATTTAAGCTAATTATAACTTATAAAATTTCATTAAATACATACAACAACCAAAATTACAACACCATTTTAAAAATTCTAAAATTTAATTTAAAAGCATTTTCCATACTTAAATCCCCAAAATTCCTCTTATGCTTTATTATATGCTGTACCTGTACCCCACAACCTAACTCACAAATACCCCATCAAACAGTAACCCAAAAAACACCAAATTTAAGTAAAACAATTTATAAAAATCAATTAAACAAACAAAAAATGTAATAACAAACAATTGATTACAAATATTTTGAAATAATTTTCAAAAATAAATAAAAATTTCCCTAAATAAAACATTGATTTATTACGTGTATACATTTATATTATTTCTTTACTTCTTCATTTATTTATTATTTTTATCATATAAAATATTTATGCTGTGTGCGCACGTTTATGCAGTTCACTCATCTGTATGCAAAACGGCCTTTGATAAGAGAAAATTGGCTTTTGTAAGAGTGCACAGTGGCGTGACTGGCTCAATGGAAAGGGTTTAGCACACGCAAGCCACAACGGATGCAAGCCACCCACCATCTTCGTTAGCCATGTAAGTGGGGGCGGGGGCTGCTGTTTTTCAGAATTTCATTTTTTTTTATTTGTTTTATTTTTTTTTATTTTTTATTTTTTTTTTTATTTTGGTTTGGAAAAGCGAGCATCCAATAGGGTTTGGTGGAGTATATTCACTCGTCCAACGGAATTCGTTGGCGCCCCGAGTCGTGAGTGGCATCTTTAGCTAGCTCGTGATTGGATTTTGCGTCTCCAAGATGGGAGGTGCTCGGATGGTGTTGTCATGACAACGTGTAATGTATTGATCGGTGTTTTCACCAACATGTCTTTCAATTTCGAGCTGTGTTTGCATCACTTTTTCGTCGTGGGTTAATGTTTAATAATAAATGAAATTGGAGTTTTAGGTTTTTTATTTTGAATTTTTTTCAGGGAAAATATGAGTTTGTTTAGGGGTGGGTTTTAGGGGTTTTTTGAATTTTTTTACTGGGATTTTTTTGGGATTTGGAGTGACCGGATGTGTCTATTTTGGTGATAAGATTTGAGGTGTTTGTATAGGGAATTTTTGGTGTTGGTTTTTAATTAATGTGAGTGGGTGAAGATGGGAAATAAATGTTGGTGAATTTGGTGAATTTTGTTATGGTTTATTAGTTTTGAATTGTGTGGGTTTTAAGGTGAAGTTGAGGGTTTTGAAATAAATTTGGGGTATTTTAAGGATTTTTTGTTAATAATTTTTGAAGTATGTTGGATGGATTTTAAGTTGTTTTTAAATGAATTTTGAATGGATTTTAGGCTAGTTTTTAAATTAATTCTGAATGAATTTTGAGCCACTTACTAGACCAATTTTGAGCCATTTTTCAAATGAACTGATCTATTTTTAGTTGAATTTTGAATTGATTTTGAGTCATTTTTTAAATATTCTTTCCAAGCACTTTTGAAATGAATTTTAAGTCACTTTTAAACGAATTTTAATTCTGCAAGTATGTAAATAAAAATTTCTCCTACTATAAACCATACAAGTATTTTATTATTATTATTATTACTCAACTACTTATAAAAATTCAAGTGCTAAAAATGTCAAGGGACAAACAAACCATTAGACATACAGTAGTATAAAAGCAATAAATTTCCAATGGCATCAATAAAAATAAAAAGTTGATAAGTAAACATAAAAAATCATTAAAAACATAAGAAATCAATATTTTTTATTTAATAAAAAAAAAAACAACGTTAGAAAATAAAATAATAATAATAATAACAACAACAACATCATTAAAACATTAAAAAATAAAGATGATTTTTATAAAAAATAATGATAAATTACTGGAATTTTTAAATTTTTATTTCCATTTATTTTAATATGAATTTGATATTAGGTTTTCAAGGTGAAGGATCGTGGAATGATGCATACATTTTTTTGTAGTAATAAACAAGGTAAAAAAAAGACATAGACAAAGTAATGTCCCAGCCTTGATTACATGGTTTCGTCACGAACAAGACTCACATGAAAGGTATCTGATGGCCAGTGCCTACTAGATTATAGTAATATGTGCAGATTGTCCATTTTTCTCTTTGCCTTGCTTTATTTTTACAATATAGTGTTTTGAAATTAACCTAAACAACAATCTGAATTAAATTGCTTGCTTTGATAAATGGTTTTTCATGTTTTTAAATTGCATTTATATGGAATGTATGATGTAATTTATTTTATTTTATTTAAGAAAGAATGATATTAGAAATGATATGAATTTTAAAGTTAGTTTTTAAAGGTAAATTTTTGTTTTGGAAATAGAATTTGTTTAAATAAAATTAGCTAAAATGGAGTTAATTAAAATTGAAGCAGAATCAATTGAAATTAGCAAAATTGTGTAGCTTAAAATTATTTATTTAAATGAATTTAATTAAAAGCAGCAAAATTTAATTAAAATTGAAATCAAAATTTGCAAATTTTATTAAAATCTACAAAATTTAATTAAAATTCAAATCAAAATTTGTAAATTTTATTAAAATCTACAAAATTTAATCAAAATTAAAAAAAATTTATCAAAATTTTGTATCTTAAAATAATTTATTTAAACAAATTTAATTAAAAATCAGCAAAATTTAATTAAAATTCAAAAAAAACCCACTAAAATTTAATTACAATAAAATAAAACCTACAAAACTTATTAAAATCAGAAAAATGTATTAAAAATGTAAAAATTTAAACAAACTAGCAAAATTATTTAAATCTAAACAAAATTCATAAAAATTAAATTTCCTTAACCGATTACAATCCCCCATTACAACACCCATTAAACCAACAATAAAATAATTAAGAAAAAGCACTTAAGCCAAAAACAAACCGGAAGTACTTGAAACATTCGCATAATATGATAATAACATCATAAGTATCAAAACTAAACAAATAAAAGCTCATAATTAACCCCATGTAAATATCTCTAATAACACACTATGGATACTAATTAGTAATTAAGAATTAAATTTATGATTTTTTATCTTTTTTTTTCTTTTTTATTGGAAAAGGGTGTTTGTTTTTGGCATGTGATGTAGCAAACAAGGGAAAAAAAAAGAGTTATTTTCCAAGTGTGAAGCATCTGCTGCACTCATAGGCAAACACATTATGCTGTGTGTACTTTGTTGAAATTGCCTCTTTTTATGATATGTTGTGATTCGTAATGGTGTTTTGAAATGTCTTAATGTGCAGACTAAATGAGTTGACACGCTTCTTTTCTATTTTTTTTAATATTTTATTTTCGTCGTTGATATTGTAATTAAAAATATCAATTTCTTGGAGCGGAAAAATGATAGAAATTCATTTATAAATTGGCTGTAAAATTATTTAAAAAATTGTTGAAAATTCATTCAAAATTTAATTAAAAGATAACTCAAAGTTTATTTAAAAATGGTTCAAAATTCAATTGAAAATTGCTCTAAGTTTATTTAAAATTTATTTAAAATCTGACTCGAAAATCATCGAAAAATGGCTCAAATTTTATTCAAAATTTATTTAGAAATGACTCAATTTATTCAGAATTTTTGATATTTTTTTGATGGAAAATAAAATTGAATGAAAAAATATTTTTTTTATTTTGGAAAAAGATATTGGAAAATAGAAAAGGTTGAAAAGAGGAATAAAAAGTGTTTTTTGGGGGGAGGGGGTTTGGGAGAGTTTGGTTGGTCTCTTGAGGGACATGTCCCTAGTGGCCATCTAACTCTGTTTTTGTCAATGGAGTGTCTAAAGAGTGTTGAGGGAGGTGACAGTTTAGTTTCAACCCATTAAACTGGCCAGCATCAAAGTGGGAATTGAGGCACACCTCATCTAGCAAGGAAACATTTTTTCTTTTACTTTTTTTCTGCTTTTTTTGATTTTTTTTTCAGTAGAAAATGGAAAATTTTGAAATTTTAAAATTTTAAAAAAATTACATTTAAAAAAATTTGCATAATTTATGCACATTTTTCAATTTAAACAAAAATATTCAATCAAGTTTTATTGGAATCGGATTTAAATTCATAATGTATAAAACAAAATGGCTGTCACTCATAAGAAATTTAATTATTATTATGCAAACTTTTAAAAGGATAGTGATGTTGAAACTTGTTTTATGTGTTTGCTGAATTAAGAGATGTGTCACGTCTGAAGGGGTTTTAATCCTTTATTTATTATCTGGGAAGATGATTTGTTTGCAGGCATGCGTAACTAGCAGTTTAAGATACCGTAGGTTGAGTGATGCAAATTTGAAGGATTTGCTTGTTTTAATAACTAAAATGCTTGTAAAAATTTTAAATTAGTTCATTTTTTAATGGATATACAATTTTATCTATTTTTAATTGCATTTAACAGTATTTTTATTAGCTAGAATGAATATACACAGTAAAGAATTTGAGTTACATAAGTGGATTCACCTGGAAAATGATGAACAAAGTGACTAAAATTAAAGGAAAGTTGAAGGTATCAAAATAAATTATCGAATTAAATAAATCAAAATAAACTAAAACATGCTTAAGACTTATATGACGTATCGAAAGGCTTATGTGACATGTCTGAAGACTTTTTGACGTATGTGATGGCTTATGTGACATGTCTGAAGACTTTTTGACGTATGTGATGGCTTATTTGACGTAGTATCTGATGATTTATTCGACATCTTTGATGGATTATATGACGTAAATAGATTTATATGACGTATCTGATGGCTTATTCGGCATATTTATTGGCTTATATGACATATCGAAAGGCTTATTTGACGTATCTAAGGGCCTATATGACGTTTGATGGCTTATATGACGTGTCTGAAAATGTAATTGATGTGTTTGTAGGTTTATACGACGTTTATTCTATATCTGAAGGTTCAGATTTGTTGTATTTACCAGCTCATTTTAGTATTTAACTCACATAATTTATACTTGATATTAATCAGACAAAATTGAATGTGAATTAGTCATTGAATGATATTGAAATTAGAGTAGAAAATGACCGGTTGAGAGTTTATCGAGAATTTAATGATGCGATAATTAGGAACGGGATGTAGAATACATTTACCGGTGTCATTGGTCTTAAAGATCCAATAAACAAGCTTGGGCTTTGGCTTTTCTTTTTAGTGGTTGCCCTCCTTTTACACTGTAATATGCAAGTCATGATTATATACAAGTATATCCAAACCTACAAAAGGTAATGGTTGAAATGAGACTGCCTCCTGCATTTTCTCCCACATAAAATTGGAGTCTTGAAGGCGGAGAGAAAATTTTTTTATTTTTTTTTTATTATTATTTTTGTTGTTATTTTACAACAAGTTATTTTTCATCTAATGCAGTTCTTGCATACTTGTACTGAGTGAATGCAAGTGGTTATTTAGTGTTATTCAAGAAGGAAATTTGACTCTGTGTGCTACATGTTTATTATAGTTTGATGCAGCTTTATGAAGGTTGTGCAAGTTGAAGAGAAAAAAATTAGGAATTGATTAATTGAAATTTTTGATCAAAAAAAAGGTAATATTTTTTAATCATTTTTAAAAGAATTATTTGAATTTTTAATGAAATTGTTGAAATTTTTAATGAGTTTTTTGAAATATAGAATTTTGAAACAAAAATTTGATCAATTTGATGAATTTTTTTGAAATTTTTTAAAAATTATTTAATTTTTTTTAAGTTTCTGTGTTTTAATCTGTTTTTAATAAAGGTACTTTAATTGGGTTATTACATGTTGGTTAATAAGGCAACTTTTCTTGTGATACACATGTATATTTAGCTTCGCTTGAGGATAATAGTAATAATAAGATTAAGTATTGACAGGAAGAAATTTTTTCTCTTATTTTCTTTTAATTAGTACTCTCTAATTAGTAATTAGTAATTATTAAAATAGAATGATATGCGATGATTTTTTTGCTTAATTTTTCTTACTAAGTGATTAAAACTTCACAATATTAACATTAAATTTCATTTACATTGATAATTTATGCTAAATAATTAACTTTAATTTAATTAAAATAATAAAATTAATATTTATTTTAATATATAATATTATTCTAATTCTTATATTATTAAAATACTTTATTTAAAAGTGTTTAAAAAGGTCCGTTGAGTTTGCGTGGTAATGAAATTTATGTCCATTTTTTTTATCAAGTTATGTGATAGCTAAAGAGCTGTGCTCATCCAGGGGTACTAATCCTTGGTAATTTGTAATTTACTTTGGTATGATATTATTCTGACATTAGACGACGGACTTCTTTGTTTATTGCTCTAAACAAATGTGTAATGCAATAATCTCAGTCTAGACTATGCTGCTTAAAGCATGGTCTAATTATTCAGGGGTATTTTTAATTTCTCAATTTTAATTAAAATATTAGGTTTTTTATGTTTAAACAGACTTAAAAAATGTTAAACAGCTAAAAAAATTATTTTTGCAACAATTAAAATTGTTTTTCAACAATTAAAGATTTTTTACTCATAATTGAAAAAAAAATATTGCACTTTATTTCGTATGGAAATGTCATTTACCTAAGGATTATCCAATCTAATCCAACTTAATGAGCTTATTCAAATCTTCCCGATAGTAAAACTAGCTATTTTCAATCTGGCAACAACATTAAGAAATAAACTGAAGACATGAAGTTGTTGCACTAGATGAAAAAGTAGAAACCAATAGTCAGGTGCTTTATTTTATTATATATCCTCACAAAGTTGGCATTTGGAAAATGAAAATAACAGTAGCTATATTCGGTTAGATGCAACATCAAAAATGTTGCACCACCTTTGCTATAAATCGTACTAGAGCCAATGACAGCATGGCTTGTTATTACTCAGTGTGAGGGCCCAGTGTCGGCAGTAATGGCTCTTGCAGTGTTTGATACAAGCTAAATGTTGCGCTCTGGCCAATTATGGTCCTGGAGTGGGAGGTGGGTGCGAGTGAACGGTCGGGTCTCTGGGTGCCTCGCTTGGTGCTAACCTCATAAATAAGGTGGCAAGAAACGAATTAGGGCGAATGTCATAATGGAACATATTTTCGGAGACATAGTGCATTCGAGATAACAGCAGCCAGAACGCCACAAATCTGGTGTGCAACACTGACCTAACATTGTGACATGCTCTCACTAAAGTTCAGATATAATTAACTTTGGTGCAAAAAATAACCGTTTTACTTTGATTTCAAATTTAAATTTTTTCAATTCTGGTTTAAAATCAACTTTTATCACTTGATTTAAGTTGAGATCGATTTTTGATGCAAATTTGTTCTGTTTTGAAATTTTAAATCACTGAAATACGCCATTTTGGATCTATTTTTGGTACTCTGTACCTTTTTGGGTGAACCAAGTAACCTCTAACTGGGTCTGTCTGTTAGTTTGGCTGTTCCAGACTGCACATGCTCAGAAAATAATTTTTGGTTGCTTGAACATTCCAAAGAAAAAATATGTAAAAATATTTATTAATTTATGAATTTGTTTATTTTTAATTTGAAATTTTAATCAAAACTAGATGCATTTGACATCTCCCTTGGAGGCATTAACATTTCAACTTTTTTACCCATCATGAACAACTTCAACCCCCCTCAAGCTGTTTATCAATCTAAAGCAATCTCAGCGTAGTTTTTCAACTTAAAATATCTATTAATTAAAAGATGATACTAAAGGAATTTTACAGCTTTTAAATCACAAAATTGCTTTTTGCTGACACTTTTTAATTTTTTTTTATTTTTTATTATTTATTTATTAAAAAGGAAAAAAGTTGTTGTGATGCTGTAAGAGGTATATATCTTAGCTGCAAGCCATGCTTGATGGATGATGTTGAGCTTGGCCCTGCTTCTTTTTGTTTAGAGTGAGACAGTAATAAAAATTCAATAAATCTCAGTGGAGTGCCATTTTGAAAATTTGAAGAGGTGAAAAGTGCAATTGGCAAAGTACCCTCACTCTCTCTCTTAGAAAACTCCTCCAGATAAATTCTCTTGTAGTGTCTTTTTAATAAATTCCTCACGAATCAAGTGCTTTGATGGCAGTTACTTAAAAATGGTTAAATTTTTTAAAAGAAAAAATAAAAAAAATTTAAAAAATATAAAAAGAACTCAAGAATTGGCTGAATAATTGTTAAAATGCATTGATCAAACCTCTTCCCTCCATCTCCCCTTTAGAGGAGTTTTAAAAAAGAGGTGGGGTTGTACAAATCTCTTCTCAATTTCGCCCCTTAGTGCCCCTTGGTAACCCCAGCACATGGATGATATGAATTGATAGGCAGCCACCCTCTTAAAATGGTAGGGTGAATTATTTGCATTGTGGCCATGTCAGATTTTTTCACTCAAGGGGGTAGATTTTTCAATGGGATCAGTTGACTTGAACATTGCTCAACTGCTATGTATTTTCATATGAATTGATCTGAGGGTTTTCATCCATTTTATTGTGGAGCTCTTATTAATATTCTCTTTGAGTGTTGGACTTTACAAAGGTTGAATTTGCTAGATTTTTTTCTTGTATGGAAATTGAAGTAAAAATTGTAGGTTTTTGTGGGTTTATTTTACTATTATATCCCATAATTTGGGGGTGGGGGTAATTGGTATGTTTAATTTTAATTATATTATTTGATTATTATTTTTTTTTTAATGTGTTTCTAAGTTTTATTAATTTATTGATTTGACTTAATCTACATGTGTTATCTCTTTTACTCTTTTGTTTAAGGCTTTTTTGATTATCTTCTTAGGATCATCATCAGAACTTTGTTTCTTACTACTTTTTGAAACAATATACAGTAGATTATCGATTATCTGTGTGCAGATTATCCAATTTGCACATTATTTGTGCATGGATTTCTATGTAAATACTATCTGCAGAGGCTTTGTTACAGAAAGGTGTGAAAGTTATTGATTGAGATTACTACTATATCTAGATCTCATTATTCTATACGCATGTACTTATAAAAGGTGCATTTTTGTTGACTGGCCACAGGTGCTTTAATTGCTAGTTACGGCTCTGGCCATCTTAATGTCATTTTACCTCATCGTATGATGGGCTGATGATGTAATCATTGAAATAATAATGTTAACAATTATTGAAAATCTATCTTCAGCCTATGATTTGGTTAGACTATGAAATTAACTAGCGGATTATCCTTGCAATTCGGTTATCCATGCTCGTCAATTTTACAACTCTCAAGGATAATTGAGAGTCTACTGTATATAACTTTTAAGTTTAAAACGTTTCTGTAAATCCAGTAACATTTTTGTAATGTTTTTTTGCATTTTCTCCATTTTTGGATAATTTTTTAACTTTTTAGGGCAGGGGTCGGTAACTTTTTTTACTAGGAGGGCATATTTCAGAAATGTGGGAGTTTGGCAGGTACCGGAAAAGGAAGGAGGTGTAATATTTAAACATGAAAATATTAATGCAACATAAATTTATTAGATAAATTCAAATTTTAATTGAATAAACATAATCTTAAAATTAATAATTAATTTAGAATTTAGATATTTAAAATTGCTTTGCGATCACCGCGTTGCCAACTCCCGTTTTAGGGTATTTCTTGTTGTTGTTATTTTATTTTATTTTTTATCTGCTTCCAATTTTCTATCACTCCATTGGATAAATTTAGACCCTCGTTCCCATTCAAATGTATTCTTTTTCTTTGTCCAAACACAAAAATCCAAGAACCAACTCTACATAAGAGTACACGTGGTCTTCTGTTAGGAACAGAAGTTGTTTGTAATTCAGGAACTGCCTGTAGATGGCTGCTATTTGTGTTTTCGCTAAA
The DNA here is from genome assembly GCA_034687075.1 of Geophilus carpophagus. Taxonomy (NCBI): domain Eukaryota; kingdom Metazoa; phylum Arthropoda; class Chilopoda; order Geophilomorpha; family Geophilidae; genus Geophilus; species Geophilus carpophagus. The sequence goes on from JAQFZN010000466.1 coordinate 25,766, forward strand.
TGACACATGTTGGAATTTGATTATGAAACTTGAGATAAATAAGAGGATATTTGGAAATGTGTTAGATATAGATAGGTGCATTGTTATTTATTTGTTTGAATCATGTTTTAGTTGGCTGTACCTGTTTACAACAGACATGAGGTTGTAATCAGCAGTAGGTGAGCATCTGGATGTCTGCCAGAGAAATCATTACATGATTTCCTCTGGTGGTGATAAGCATAGACTAGTTTTTCATTGATTCACTTCTCTTGTTAGAAATGAAAAGGAGAAATAAGATTTTGTTGTCTGAAGAAAAAATCAATCGATTCAGTGTTGTGATTTCTATTTTTCCTTTGTACACTATTTTATAATTGAATGTGATTACATTTTTTTTATTTAGAAGGGAAAGAGGGAGAAAAAAGATTTTTAAGATTTTTTTTGAGAGAGAAAGAAAGGAAATTATAATGATTTTGTTGTATTGATTTGGGAATTTTGACTAATGGAACTGAATATGCCTCCAGTCAGGATAAGGATAAAGATGAGGGTTTATAATTTTGCATAAGTCTGAGGATAAAAATGAAGAAATCCGCCATTTTGAAGATGATGGATTTTTTTATTTATTTTGGTAGAATAAATTCGAATCGGATTTAAACGTAGGTTTTAAAGTAAATTAGAATATCAGTTGCGTTGTGAAAACAATGGGATGTCATTATAACGAGAATATAACGAGATATAACGAGAAAAAATGTGAAATAACGAGATACAACGTGAAGTAATGACTGATTTGAAGGTTTTGCCATCAAAATGTTATTGAGAATGTTTTTCTTTCGCTTTAAGGAGTGAGTAGCATATATAGTAAATTGTCCTGGTGATAGGTTTTAGTACTCAAATAACCAATAATAAGAAATTGAAAACAATCCTTTCGGAGAAATTTATAAATATTTGGGATGTGTAGTTTTAATCATCATTAAAAGTCTGGTTTCTAGGCAGTTGTATAAAAAGTTGTTTATCATTATTTTTCTAATAAGGTCTAGTAAATTGGCTTTATTTGAGTATTTTTTCTAGAAACTTGGTTGAATCATGTTTTATAATAATGACACTCATCATCGATCTGTACAAATAAGAGTGAAGAGCAAACCATCCTTATCATTAACTTGGACTTCAGATCTTGTTTTCTAAATATTATTATCTTAAATTTGATATCTAATACCAAATTAAATAAATATATCCTACTTAAATTGGAAATTATTTTATAAATAAATTTCGAAAAATTTTATTACAAATAAAACATTTCATTCATTTAATTATTTATTTTAATATTTTTAATAATTTCTACATATTTCCATTAATTTGTAATAAAAATCAAATTTTTTTAGAGAATTATGAATAAAATTTTTACAATAAAAAGAAAATTTTCAAATTTATTTTCATTTCTATCATGGCGGATTCCACCATTTGCAAAACTTGCAGAGAGCTAAAAACACTTAACAAACAAGAAAATTTTCAAATTTTTCCACCAGTTCATCGAACCAGCTACTTTGACAAACATATTTTAGTAGAGTTTACATTTAACTGTCTCTTTCTGCTTCTTTTTATATCCCCACTGTCTGCATACTAAAATAGAAAGTGATAATCTTTTTCTCTCTCAACTACACAAGGTCATTATGTATAAAAACGAGCTGTAAATGTACATACAAACCCTGATTTACAACATTTTTTCCCCCAAACTTATTTCTTCACAACAACTCCAGGCAAAATGGAGATGAAAAAAAAAACAATAAAAATGATGAAATTGTCAAACAGAAATTGAAATTGAGCTAAATTTAGCATAGAAATTGAATTGAAGCAATTGATTGGCCGTTGCATAGTACCTAATAATAAAACAAGTAAATGAATAAAGAAATAATCTATAAAAATGATGGGTCTTGAGCAATTTGTTTTGTCATGTCAGTGAAATAAAGGTTGACATTCATTAAGGAAAAAACAAGTGGAGCGAAAGAAGCAGATAAAGTAGGCAGAGCTTAACTTGGAAATAGCTTTTGTCACAGCTGACTTTGCTGTATCTTTTGCCCCAGGCACGTAAATAAATATATTTTCTTTATGGAACTCAGGTATGGGGATCAATAGGATGTGTGTGGAGGAGAGTACGACTAATGGATGCCATAAATAAGTAGGAGTTGAAGAAGATAAAACATTTTTTCTTATTTTTTATTATTTTATATTTTTTTTCTTTTTAGGTGTGTTTTTGTTTTGAAATTGGATAAAAATGAGGGATATGTTTGGCGGGTTTTTGGTTTATTATAAATTGTAATTTAGTTTACGGGTATAAATATGGATTTTTGGGTTATGTTTTATTTTTTTTAATAAATTAGGTGTTTTTTCTGTATAATGTCAAAATATATGGTTAAGATATGGTTTGATGATTTATTTTAGACCGAATTTGAAATGATGTTATTTATTTATTTTCATTTGAAAAAATGCTGAATTTTATGACGTGATCAACAATAAGCAATATTCAATGTTTATAAATAAAAGATGAGCATAATTAAAAATTAAAAATTTATATTTTCATACAGGATTTGGTCCATTTATTGTGTTTTCTTACGTGGCAGTAGCTGGGCACCATCTTTAAAAAAAGAATAAAAAGAATAAAAATAAAAAAATGAATAAAATATAAATTGCAGGTTTAGAAACATCGTTTTGAATTTAGATTATAATTTTATACAGTTGTTTAAGGGAAAAGTTGGATTGGTTGGGGATTGTGGAATTGTGTATCACCTTGTGCGATTGTTGGGAATGGAAAAAATAGAGGGAAAAAATAGTGTTGGAAATTGGAAGACTTTTGTGAGCTGATTCATGAAGGACACTGAAATTGTGTATTGATTGCATTGAAGTCTTGCTATAAAGAATGGATGAAGGCAAACCATGGGGGAGCTTCCGAATTGGAGGGGGTGGGAGGGAGATTTGGGATTGGTCAGTACCTTGACTGAGAATTCGATTGGTCAAAGGTAGGTTGAGTGTATGGCCAAATTTTGCCCTTTAGGTAGACGCTGGGGTCACTTATTAAATAATAAAAAATAAAAGAAAGAAAGAGGATGAAGAGAAGGAGAAATAAGTTGAGGGTTTAAGGTTGCGTTTCTAAACATGGAAAATTGGGTATTTGGTATTTTTTTGTTGTGTTTTATGTGTTAGTATTTGAAAATTGTGATGTAAAATGAGATTTTTTTTAATGAGTGAAATAATTGGTATTGGGTTTTGGGTATTTGGTAGGTATCTTTTTCTTTTGTTTTTAAATTCTGGTATTTAATTATTAACTGGGATGTTTAAGTGAGATTTTTTTAGAAATGTTTTTGTTTTTTATTTTTGTTTTGTGAGTGAAATGATTGGTATTGGGTTTTAGGTAGTTTGTTATTGGGTAATTGAATTGTTTATGAAGTATATAATTTATATTGGTTAGTATTTGTTTAGTATTTGTAGAAATTTTAACTAAAGTGTATAGAAGTTTTCTACAAGTTACCAAATACCGAATATAAGATTTGGTATTTCTACCAAATTATTAAGCTTAGTCTTGTTATTAACTCACAAGTTAAATGCGAATTTTTTTATTAAATTATCTCAATCGAAGTAAACAAATGCAAATCTATAAAAAGTAAATACCCAATACCTAATTCTAAAACCCAAAATAGGGTTTCCAAATTACTCGATTTTTTAAAAAGTCGAGTACTCGTCGAGTACTCGAGTAGTAATAAATTCAATAATAATTGATTTATTGATTAAAAATTTATTAATTAC
>JAQFZN010000467.1:0-29507 GCA_034687075.1 Geophilus carpophagus
TGGCCAGTTTTTTTTTTTGGTAAATAAAAAACGATACCGATAAAAATTGAAAATAATAATTTAAAATAGACAGGGAAACATCCCCTAACTTAATAGTAGATGAGAGAACTCCTATGGTATGTCATCTCAGAATCCAACAACGACTGGGACATTAAAGATATGGTCACGAGATAGAGATGCTAATCCAGTCATTTATAGTCGACGCATGCGTACACGCACTCCCCTGGCAACAAGCATTCAGGCAAAAGGAGGAGCTGTCGTCGTAAATTTAAGAAAAGCAGTGTTTGATGATGCAGAATTGGCCTGTATGGCGCTAGACGGCGCCTGTGCGTCTCCATGGAAACCAGAAGCTGAGTTTTGAAATAATTATGAATTAATAATTTTTTTTAAATTTTTTTTTAAATTGGTATCTATTTACTATATACTTCGTAAACCTGAAACGTAAGTCTTTTATTCGAGGGCTATTAAAACAAAATATAGTTAATGAAGTCAATTGCACTATTTGCAGGGCGTGGCCTTTTTTACTTGGAGAATGTCAAGGCCTGTTGGCCACTCGCACGCAAACATTGTAAAAGAAAAAAATTGCCACATGAATTAAAGAAGCAAATCATTTTAATGTTGTTATTAAGAATGATAATTTTGATTTTAACTATCTTAAATTATACATGGGAAAATTTTGGTTGTGAAGTGATAAAAAAGAAATGCTGATGAACATAAATATTCATTGGTCATTTAAACTCCAAATGAAGAGAAAACAACATTTTTTCAATGTTTTTATTATATTTCACATTTGGGTTTTTAAATTGAGGGTCAATGTCTGATTTGATAGAATAGAATTAAGGTTATCAAAGATGATGACGAACGTTGCACGAAATCCAATACACACTTTACTCATACAATAAACAAATTGGATTTTGATCTGTGTGGTAAGTAAACACACCGTGTTCAAGTTAAATATCACGTATAAATGGTTAAAGGTCAATCAATTTCAAAGAAATGAATGGAAAAATATTACAAAATTAAAAATTTCAATTAATTGCGACACATAATTATGCAAAAATATTGTAATTAAAGTCGAATTACATTTATAATTTCACTTTAATTATTCAAATTACGCAGTTTATTCTTTATAATTATTCTTTTATTTTTTCTTCGGGAAATTAAACCTTGCTACTTGTTCCATAATTATATCTTTAACATGTCACTTTTACAGCACTTTATATTATATTTATGCCAAATTTATTGAAGCATAGTGTTAGCAACTTGATGTTCAAACAGGCGTATATTAGCCTATGGTCAAATCTCCATCAGCTGGAGGCATAGGCGAGGTTCAATTTATCTTACATCCGGTTTTTTTAATATAATGATGAAATAATAACATAGTTAAAAGACCAAACCGCCTTGTAGATATACGAACACCCTCATCTTTAATAGGTTTAAAAAAATCTCATTAAATTACACTACAAAAATAAACAAGAAAAAATTAAACCCCACAAAAAAATAAAAAAAACAATGACACTCCCACGCAACCGTTGAGGTCTAATGCATTATGTATCTAAATATTTTATCTATTATGTTTGCAATCCCAAAGGCCACTCAGTGTGATACCAACAATATGCACACCCTTTGAATGGACCCCCTAGCAGTATATAACCGACCTTCAATACTAACCTAAAGTAACAAACTAAAAATTAAAATATAATTATCCAGTGCACAGCTTCATACCAAGTAAATTGAGTTTTTCAAGCAGAGAGAGGATTGCGTTCAACTCGAATGTAAACCTCACTTGGAAATGATGGTTTCACTTGTTTACACGGGAATTAAAAAGAAGATTGCAGCGCCCACAGTGGAGAGATGTGAAGGCCAAGGAAAGTAGGACTTCAGGTCACTGACATTTATTTCTAAACAGAGTAGGTGCTGCACTGCGGGGGAGGATGGAAATTTGCGCGCAGTCAGTATGGCAAAGATTGAGGAGGGAACTTAAGGTTCGAAGAAAAGGATTCATTACCTTTCAAATTACCGTGACCTGCATGAGAATGAAGTTAAGAGACTATCATAAAGTATAATCAGAGATGAATTGTTTTCATTTCATTGTATGTAATTTTAAATTTAAAAAGAAAATCTATGGCGATTGACGTGCTTGATTGTAAATTGTAAAATTTCGTAATAGATTAAAAAAAAAAACATGACATAATCAATTTGTAGACTTCAAACTGCGTTTTCAACTCAGTTAATGCCTCAAGTAAGGGCGTGCAGGGTGTAACATTAGGTTTCGAGTCAATGACAGAAGATTAAAAATTTAATCTAAAAATAAATAAATACTGCACTTGGTTTAAAAAATATTGAAACTGGTTAGATTAAATTCCTAGAATCTTCGTGACTAAAGAAATAAGTAAATAAATAAAAAAAACGCTTAAAATTATTTACTTTTGTTTCGTACAATTTTTTCTGCAAACCAGCTGCAGCAAATAAAAACATTAACTTTGACCCATTACTTGCAGAAGAAAAAGAAGAGCCATTATTCAAATCCTTTTTTCCATGTCGCCATCAGTGTAGACGCTATACACTGTGTACAGACTTGAACTAGACTTGCCATTGTGGCCACAAGAGGTAGCCATCAGCATGTTTAATGAGAATTCCTTCATTTAAAGGGCCCTGGACTAGACGTGAAAAAAATGGCTAGACGTAAGACAACTTTCTTTGGACAACACAACACATACTTGACGGGACACTCTTCAGCTTCCCGTTCTAAACTGCACATGGCAACCAAACAAGCCCTGCTCTACTTGTTTGACCCTACTTTTTTTTATTACATACACTACTCCCCCTACTCTTTGGCCGTTAAAGGGTTAACAACCAAGTGCTTTCTCCTGCATTTGGGGGGTAAAATACAGGATCCTGTGTGTCCCTTTAAAGTTGAGGAGGGGAAAATGTAGAAGGGGTTTTGGTGAAAATGTGTGCGAGGGGAAGAGCCACCTGACACAAGCATGCACTTACACTTGAAAGAGGTGAGAATATGGGGGAGAGAAAGGATCTTTAGCAGTTCATTGGAGCATGATTTAACCTCTGCAGATGGAAAACCTGAGTAAAAGGACGGATGTAGATCCACGTTTCAAAGCGTGTATATAAGTAAAAGACCCATCTTACATTTGATTATTTGGAGTAGAATGAAAGGATGGGGAAAGGGAATGAGGAAGGGAGATTGATAAAACCAAAGTCCATGGTTTGGTTTCTTTCCTCACCCCCACCCCTTAATTCTACAAGCGCACAATTCCGTTTTATGGTTTCCCCTCCGCCCTACACACATACATAATACAGGAAAGGGTTATTAACCCCAAATTCCTTTCCACAAGGACCCACTCTTTTCAGAGACTTGATACAAACAAACCCGCCCCTGTGTTCGCCTATAAAAGGATTTGTTACAAGTTATTTTCTCATTTATGAAAATTTGAAAGAGAAAAAAATGTAAATTTTCTTTTTTATATCTATGTTAAATAAGGAAATAAATTAAAATTTTAATTTAAATGGAAGGTTTATGTTGAAAAACAACAATTTAAAATTCGTATTCATTTTTTTTCTTTTTTTCAAACATCAATCAAATTGTAGATGACGTGTAATCCTTTACATTTCACATTTTACATTACACAGACTCGAAGTCAATTAAATGTGTGGGAGGCTGGCACGTGCTTTTATTACAAAACAAGTGCGCTTATTAATGGCTGGCTGACCAACACCTGTGCCATTCGTGTCTACAACATGTACATATCAACAACTGTAAAAGGCAACAACTGATAGATTCTACCATAATCAACGAATATTTAGATCCAAAAAAGGGTCACATCAACTCAGGTGGTTGTACAACAACAACACGAGAGTAATAAACTTTACCAAAAGGGTTGTTATTCATGAGTCATTCCCAGAAGCAATTTTACTATCAAGTCCTGGCTGTAAACATCAGAAGAAGAGAGCAAATGAAATGCAAATCTCTTTAAAACTCTTCTCTTCAACACAGCTGGAAAAATTCAGTCAACAAATGAAACACAGACTCAATGTTTCGATTTCGCAGGCTGCTTTTTGATAACGGAAAGAAGGAGGAGATAGCAAACTAGCGTCGTAAATCGCAAAGCCTCTTTTTATAAAAGTTAAGGGAAAGAAAAAAATGAGGAGAGATGGGGAGTAGGATGAGCTATCTTACAGATTGTAGGTCAGATAAAAGAGGTTCAAACACTCCAATTACATACTTCTCACTCACCTACACTTTACAGAGCCCTCTCTGTACAATTATATTGCTATACGTGGTTTTAATGCTAAACATGTTAAATAATTTCCTTCTCCCCTTCTCTTATTTCAGTTGAAAAAATATCCCTAACGTTTTTTTTGCTTGCTATAATATGCTATTAGTGAAATGAAAGCCAAGGTTAAAATTATCAACCTCTTATTAACAAAGAAATATTATTTTATTCATTTATAACGTGACAATACATATTCAAATATGCAAATTGAACGGTTTGATAATTGCAAACACTCATCTGTGATTGGTTGTAATAAAGTATACACCAAACTTCCTCCTTTAACTGGAGGGTCTAATTCTGGCGAAGATTAAGAAGAACCGCTCTACACACTAAAAGATGGTTATCAGGTGCCTTGACGACCCCGAGGTAAATGTAAAGGAAGAAGTGAAGATGAAGGAGGGGGTCATATTGACCCTGTGGGCGGTAAATCAAATTATTTTTTCAAGTCTAAATAGAGGAGGTCAAGAAATGGGGTTAGGGGAAGGAGCTAACGATGAAGTCGCGGAAAAATCCCGAATAGAAAATTGCCCTATTATGAGAGCTGCATCACAATACCTTAAGATCAAGTTTTGGAACCATAAAAAAAGGAAAAAAAATCAAGACTTGAAACAATGTGTCCATTAGTGAGGGAGGTGTTTGATCACGACTGTGCTGACCTTTCCCGGAAGTATTTTTTTTGTTTAGAAAAACACAAAAAAAACCGTGGGATATTTTAAAAGACTCCTTACTATTTTTTATTCAAAAACAATTTTAAATAATTTTAATATTTAATGTTTTTTTATTAGTTTCAAAGGATAATAATAGTTGAAAGTACAATGTCAAGTAGTGTTTTTATTAAAATATAAATACGAATTTGAATTCCAAGTTCAAGGTGGTCATGGAACGAGGACCATGCAATTAAGATCAAATCTAATGTTTTTATTATTGCTTATATACGAGGAATGCGTCCTTGGCATTTTCGGCCAACGCAAAAATTGTTCATTAAAACCAGTCAACCCAGCCAAAAACCTGTTGCCTAGCGGGGAAGAAACAAGTCCCCCACCTCCTACCATACATTTTGTGTCTCCTGTACTGACTCATAACTGGTGCAGTAACTGACCTGCTCAGGGCCACTGGGACAGTGGGACAGTGTATAGCAAGGTCAGGGTTTAGAAAATCCCATTTCAAACTTCACATATAAGTCAGAGGTCTTTCAATAGCAATCCTCACCGTTTAATGAGGCCACTCTATCCTGTCCAACACTGCAGTATTTCAAAACAGACATTTTTCATTTCATTTCTTTGCATGTTGCATAAGATTTTATAATTTTATATTTTTTTATTAAAAAAAGTTGTTTATGTATTTTACATATCTATTTGTTGATGTCCTTCTACTTTGATAAACGGTGATGAACAATTTGCAACCAAAGTATTCATTAGTGTAGTTGCAAGCGCAGAAAATTGCTTTTTATGGGTTACACATAGGGCCATGTGCACGTGATAAAATAGACTTGCAACCACCTATTTCTTTAGACGGAGACAGGTGCCGAGAGCGGAAATCAGATGAAACTCGATTACAGCTCGAGGGTGACCGACTTGCCTTGACCATCAAATGTATTGAAGTGAAAGAAATTGCGCTTTTTCTTCACGAAATCGATTCAGAAACTGTCATGTTAGAAAAACAAAAGTCACTTACAACATCCAAATTACCTGCAATTTAGACTGTACACTTTTATATAAATACTAAAATGGAAGGGTGCGGGATAGCAAAGCCTCTAGCCATGGCCTTGAATCTGTTTTGGAGGCCTACATCATCAAATTAAAAAAGAAAAAAAATAAAACATATTCCTAGATAATCCATAAGATAATTGCTGCCATATTATATATTTTGATGGCCCCTTCTCTTTCTTAATTTCTTTAGGCTTTTACTTTACCATGTCACGCACCAACTTGTTTTTCAATTTCTTAAAAAAATAAATTAGTAACAAGTATTTAGAATATTCTATCAATTTTTTTCTACAGAACAAAAGCGGTTTGAAAGTTAAATGAAATGAGAAACCAATAAAGGGGGAAGGAAGTTGGCTGGAAAAGAAAATATTATAAGCTAATTAGGTTTTTCCTAGTCAAAAGGATGTTTTCATTGCGAAATAAATTGCTTCCCATATTATTTTCTACACGCAACTTGTTAATTTCACTTATAACAAATAAAAAATTTTACTTCAAATTTTGAAAACAAAAAAGAAAAAACAAACTGAATAAAAAAATTAATAACTTTTGTAATTAAATTTAGATTTTTTGACTTTTATTTTTTTTCTTTCACTAGTTGAAATTAAGTGCTTAGAGCAAAAGAACATTATTTTACTTGGAAAAAAACAACTTTTATTAATGTCAGCCCTTTAGCAAAATAGCCAACTTCAAAGACCCCATATAGTTTACAACAACAAAAAGAAGAAAACGAAGAATGATGTTATGGCATCATCATCTTAAACCTAGAAACTGGTATACGGTTATAAAATGCAACCATATACGGATTGAATGTCCACTAGTAGCAATTGTGAAGAAAACTAAAAATACAATGTTTAAAAAAAATCCTGTTTTGCAACTTCTCTTCTTGATTACAATAACGCATTGGTGGACATAGGAAAAAGCAAAAGTGAAAAGTCAGAGAAAAATGGAGAGAAATAAGAAAGAGCAATGTGTAAGGTTCCCTACACCTACCTACTGGGGTGGTCGAAAAGATGGAATGTTGTCATGAAAACTACAATGTATAAAGGACCACGTGTGTGTGCGTGTGTTAGGGTCTTCTGATGACAAACTCAAAGACCTGCTCTGCTCTTTGCCTCCACCTGCACTTTTAAAGAAAACCAGAAAGAGGATTAAAGTCCTTTGCATTTCTTCTCAGACAAGAAGGAAGTTTACAACCTTATCGTTAGTCATCATCTTTTTTTTCTATAAAAAAAAAGTAAAATAAATAATTACAAATATTTCAAGTAGTTCTTCAACCTGACTTAAATAATAAAAATGAATATTATATAACGTTTGGTAAAAATAAAATAAAATATTTACAAAAAAATTACCAAGATTTTTTCTTTGTTTTTCTTTAAGCAAATCTATTGTAAAACTTAGAAAATAGTTCCTCGCCAGAGGATACAAAAGTCCACACAGGTACAATTGGCGCCCATTGGACAATTCTGTAGTGGCCAGTCTTTGTGCCATTACCTACACAGCAAAGCCTATCCACAAGTAAGAGGGTCGAAAATGAATAAAGAGTGAGCAGCAGTTGCAAGCTCGTTCCGAGTTGTGTGTGAACTAAACTGCACGACTTCAAAGCCCTAGCTCAGTAGAGTGGAAAGAATAGCGCGATTGTGCTCTGCTAGGCCGGGAATAAGGAGAAAGAGAGAGCTGGTCCCTGTTCAAACTGAGAGCTTTTGCAACAAGAAGAAGGAGTCCCTGCTCCATTACCCATTGAGCCAAGAGCTGACTATGAATGCGAACGTTGAGGCCAGCATGAACGCCGGGGATTTTCAACCACCTTAGTGGGCGATCACCTTCCATTCAGGTGCCATTTAAACCCCTTTGCCGTCCTTCTCACAATTCTCTCTCCCTTCGATTGTCGAATACATTCTCCAGAAAGATGATAGAATCTGATAAGGAAAGAACAGGCAACTAATGTTTATTCAAGTGCAAAATAGACACGGTTTTTAGCCTTTTACGACTGCATTTTCTCGTTTCAAATGGGTTTAAGAGATGGGAATCCGAGATAAGAATATTTTTATACTCGGCAAATTTGTATAATGTTCAACACAGTATTTTAATAAAATTGTGAAATAAAACTGTATAAATAAAAAATATATTTATTTTCGTCCTTTAATTAATCAATTAACAAGTAAAGATACATGAATGAAGATACACGCATGTGATAAATGGTTCACATGTGAGGCCATTGAAAAGTCAACTGAACGTAACAAGTTTAATTAACGATGACGGTCACACACAGCCAGATTCTCTTCAGACAAAGTGAAACCTAATGCCTAAAAGGAATCATTTATACCGTCAATCGATTTCGATTCCTATCTCCTCCTATCCTATCCCCTTGTTGGTTAATTGACATTAACGCAGGGGGATTGGGAGGAGGGTGGACATGGAGCTACTCAATCAAACAGGCATTACCTATTCATAAGCACGTGATTGCGTGAGAACGGAAGGACCTCTTGACACCCCCGCGTGGCACTGCAATTTTTAGTTCGCTCAGCACGTGCATAAGGTGGGAGCAGCAAATTGTGGGAGGTCGCTGGTATCAATGGCCTTCCATTACATAATCTGTAGCTTTTTTTTTATTTTTTCAAGTGCAATGTTCTTACAATGTTGTCAACTTTTTATTTTTATATCTTTTTTCTGCACACGTTATAAATTCACTAATTAGACCTTTAGTTCATTAGTATTTTTTCCCCTTCTCTCTTCTAGGCCCTCTTATGCGATAAATACACTTGATCAACGTCCAAAAATGGATGGGACCAAGAATTAATTGACTGACCCCCCTTAAGGCAATTCGCACGGAATTATCTCTAAACAAGACCTAATTTCAACCTTTAATATTATCAACTTTAATTTTAAAAAAGATGTAAAAAAATGTATGAGGTAAAAGGAAAATAAAAAAAAAATTAAATCAACGAAAACAACTTTTAGTTGTTTACATAAGGGCCCGTCTCGTACATCTCAACTTTATGAATATGCAAGTAGACACTCCTTAGCAAAATGTCATTTAAAAGTTGAAAAAAATAGTAATGTAAGTGGCGCACCCTCTAAGTACGTGACAACCAACAAGACAAGAAAAGTGAAGAGTTGAATAAACATCCTTTTTCGTATACTAAAGACCCAAGGTCACTTTTCAATCATTTATCAACGTATACGTATTCATTGCTTGATCACCCTCTTCTCGTCTCACAATCTGATCATTCATTAAGATTAAATTTAATGAAGGGAAATGTAATGCCCATAAGAAAGTATCTCCAAGGGCACTATAAAAACAATCGTTTGCAATTCACGCAATAGATCATTGCCTTTTAACTTTTTATCAATTTCATCAATCATTTTTTTTATCTTTCTCCTACTCGCTTTCCTTCTTTAAATTTCCCCTCTTAGATGCACAAGGGCAAGCAACAACAGAAGCAGAACTGACCATTAGATGCAATGGTCACTGAAAAAAGTTTTTCAATGAAGAAGGGACCTGTTGAAACTTCTGCTTGATTGTGCAAGCAAAAAGAGCCAGGAGCTGGAGCTAGTTTCAGGGAAACCCGGTTGACAGGACCAAGAGGAATTAAAGTAAATTGAGAAATAGTCATTCAATAGCACTTATAACAAACACAATACTTGTCAACATTTTTCATTTTGACACTTTTGCTGACTGTATTAGCCAACGGTTCGATTCACATGGCAGCTACTCACGATAATCATGATAATGGTGATGATACGTCTTTCTCACTATAATTCCCGTCAAGAGAAACCCTCAGAAAAAATGGGTCCTCTAGAAAAACAGGGCTTTCGATTTTTGTTTGACACCCACAACACTACTTTTTCACTCACCAGGACCTATCAGCTGAACCAACTTCTACCCATCTTCCCTCGAGTAGCAGTCACATTGGACCTTAACCACATTCCATTGCACTTCCCTCCCTGCCTCCCTTTTACTGGCTCCCTCTTTGTATTTTAGTTTAGAAGATGGCTGCGTGAGGCTGCAAGGCAACATGGGGCGGACACTTCATTTTCAGCCATATCTAGGGGGTACCATCTCTTGCAAAGAGGGAACTCATGGCATATATGTGCAAATAAATTGTGGAGACGAGCCCCTTCTGATTAGAGGGGTCACTAAAAGTAGGAAACTGGGTGGAGATTAAATTGTAGGTTTTTTTTAGCATTATCTTTATAATAAGAAATCTTGTAAGAAAATACATGTATTTAAAATTTTTAGATATTTCTATTTATAAATAGAAAATAAATTTAAAAAAAATCGTTTTTTAAAAAAAAGTTAATTTGATTCCATGTGGGAAATAAATTTAGTTTTTTTTTGATTAATTGTACTGTTTGTCCTAAAAGGGCAATCCATTTCCAGAAACCCCTTGTTAACTAAACAAGGAAACGTCCCCTTTTTCTTCTTTAACTACTCTTAGGTCATTACACACAATTCCCACACACATTTACTGAAGAAAAGAAAAATTACACACAGCAAGAAACAACAAATTACATACCAGTACAATACTCTTTTCAATCCAGGATATAACTAGAAAATTTCCACCCACACTTGCATAGAAAGTCCTAAATTTAGTACCAGAAAAACCACCTCCAACTGTTTTCACCAACCAACAATTTTTTTTTACCTCCTTTCATGTCACCTTTTTGCCCCCTACTCTCAAATTCTCCACTTCTTTTAGATTTCTTCCCTTCTCCCCTCTTCCTTTAAGGGCACCACCATAGCTTAAGAGAAGGAGAAGAAACGAAAAAGGAACCACTTCTTTTCTCTACCTGGTAGTCCACTCAAAGGTGAAACCAAACCTATGTCAAGAAAGGCAACCCGTTTTTTCCCCTTTAATTCCCTCACCTAGCTCGAAGTAAAGCTTATAAAAAATGATGTATTGCCAATTCTTCGCCTAGATGAGCGCTCGGCACAGCAAAACACCAATGAAAAGTCGACTTACAGTTAAATCATCCACCCACCATCTCGTAGTGAACCGGTCAGAGATCACGCAATTTATGCAGGTCACGGTCTATTCTTCGTGTCCCGTGAATGTATTTAATGCAACATGTGCTCTCAGCGATAACATTTCCGAGTCAACGTGTCAGCACGTATCTGTGCACGGACTTTTCTTGCAAGGAATTTCTTATCCAAAAAGTTAACATGATGCAAATCTTGCAAACAGACGTTTTGACAGCTCCCATATATGCCTCTTGTTGATATGCAGGACTTCTTCGAGAGTCAACCACCTTGCATCTCACAAATTATTACCACCACTATACCAGATTTATAGGTACTGATTAGATGACACTAACATCACCACCTTTTCCCCTCCCCTTTTGCAACCACTCAAACTCTTGGAACTATAATAAAACCTAATACTTGCACACCCCAGCTCCTGAAAAAAAATCAAAAAAAAATGTAGAAAAAAATTAAAAATTACTACCAGACTTAAATAAGACTCTCTAAAAGGAGAGATGGTTGAGCAATTACTTTAAAAAAGTTTTTACGCCAATGAAATTTATATATTTTTTTAACTCGAGTCTCACGATTATTTTCTTGAATCTCTCAGATTTATTACACTAGCAAGCGGCTCTCCAGAGGAATTTTTTGGCAGGGAGACAGATGAGGGAGAGAGGGTATGCAAACCCCTCTCCTCTTTTTATAATATCCCTTGGTTTTCAACTCCCCCAGCTGGTTATGAGTAAGTTCGACCCGGGACCTTCAGTGAATCAGCTGATGCAAGTCCACCCTCTCCAAGGCTCCGCCATTTTCTTTTGACAGATTCATTTACATTCTCCTTGAGTCATGCATAAAAAGACCTGCCATGGTCGACAAGATTCTCATTTGCACAATGTACATAAAATGCTACTGCAATTGTCAGTTAGTGCTCATTTGCATAAAAATTTTGCTAATTGCATTTTATTATGGTTGTGGATTTTTTTTAAAAAAAATATTCTAGACACAATGTGATTTTAATGCACACCTTTATAACTTAATCACCAGTCCAAAGTAACAAGTGTAAGCAATTAAATTTATAAATCTTTAACGGCTTTACTAGTTTTGCCATTATCGTATATTTTAAACTTGTCATGGAAAATACCAAGGTTAAAGGTACAAAGGTCAATAGATGGCGTTGGACGCTCGAGAGATTTTTCGTGAACTTACTTCATCTCCCACCCACGCACTAAGCATTAGAAGAATTTTAACGACTTTTTCAAATAAAATAAAGGTAAGTTGGATTTAAATACTCAACATTTGAACTGAGCTAATATAATATGAAAAAAGTATACAATAATAGTGTAAAACGGTTTAATAGTGATTATGAATTAAATTATAAATGCTTTATCTCATATTCAAATTTATGCAAATATAATAGAAAAATAATAATATAATAATAGAAAAAGTTCAACGGTTGATTGTAGTTGAACAATTAACTATTTGTTATTGTGTAAAGCATGAAATTATGGATTTTAACCTGTCTTGTTTGTTGACATTTCTGGTTAATTCCTCTTTTTCCTGCTCCACCCTGCTGTAAAGATTTTTTGTTCAATGATACTAAAATGAACAGTTATAAAATCTTTTATTACGTTCTTAAAAATTGAAGCAGGATTATAAATTACACTTTTATATTCTAGCACCTTAAGTGAGATAAAAGATAAAATACTTGCAAACTTAAAAATAAAATAAATCAACACAAAAATTGTAAATTAAAAAAAAATTGATCATCAAATCCAGTTTGTAGGTGTAAACAATTCAATGACCACATTGATAACTCAATTACTCATTCATGACAATTCTTATAATATACACAAGGCGTGTAGTTGTTTTCATGTTGTATTTATTCACGGTATCATGAGCTCTTTGAACCAATCCCAGTTGTCTGTCTGGCTCCTCCCACTCCTTGAGGCATAAAAGCAGGGCGCCTTTGCTCATTTCTGTCCTTCAGTCAGTGGGTCAGTGCGTCTCTCCAGCGACTGAGTTCACTCAAGCGTCTGAATTAATACATACCTCAGAGAATACGGGTCAATGTTATAACTTAGGCTCAGGTAACATTCAACTTAGTTTGCTGGGCCAATCATAGAGCGCGCTATCTACTGCACTGACCATGAAGAACTGAAATAAAAAACATCCAGATGATTAAATCCACCAAAACCTAAATAAGGGACCTATTGGTTTATACACCTACCAATTTATGGCAATTCATGATTACAGGGGGTGAATGTGCAAAAAGAACGAGTGACCTGCTCTCTTGTAAACCTCATTGAACTGGCAATTGGTTCCACTAAAAATAGAGGAAAAAAAATTGCCTTGGACAATGGGAACCACACCTATAGAATGAGAATAATTTGGTGAAGCTTTTTCTTTATATATGTATTAGACGAATGGCAGACGAAGAGAGCAAGGCCCAAGGACAAATGAATATAAACAAAGAAGGCCATTTAGTAAAAGAAATTAGCTGAACGTATCTATAATGTATATGCAGCTGGAATCTTTCCACGTCTCATCCCCAATGAAACTCATGTATCATATAGTTTGATAACAGCTGCAAACCTGTGTAAAATAGATCAAGAAAAAATATTTAAAAAAACAAGATTTAAAACAATGAGTTTGATGACCTTCATGTATAAGATACCTAAGAAAAAAAAAAATAAAAAATGTGATGGAATGGAAAATAAATTCTAAAAAAATTATTTTTTCTTTCCCTTTGCCTTTTTTCTCATTAGAAACCTAATTTCCTCTTTATTCAATCTCAAGAAAATAAGGTATAAAACGGTTAGAGGGGGGTCTCGATTGCGTGCAAATTCTTATTCACAGTATAGACACAGACATGCACCTGTGATTCTTTCTCATCCTTTACTTTTATTCTGCTCTATCAAACAGAGAGATGATAAAAGCATCAGGGGGGTTGTTGGAGGACCCCAAGACCGAGCTATTGTTGCTCAGTGGTCGAGTGTAGCAGGTGCACGGCTGGCTAGTCAAGAGAGACCCCCTTCACGCCCCCCCCTTCTGGTGCCCTCCGCAATCACGAGAAACGCCAAGTGCAGTCTCTCGCATCACAACTCGACCCCCATGCTATGACTCAACGCTCAGTGTAATTATGCTTTGAATTCACTGCAGTTTTAAAAGTTAAAAAAATAATACGGAAAAACAACACCGCATTTCTTTTCCTCCTTTTTTGTTATGACCACAAACACTTAAGAAAAAATATACACATAAAAACAAAGATTAAAAAAGTTAAAATGATTTTTTATAGCCATTTTTATCATTTTTAACATACTTTGCTTCATATTTAATAAATGCAATAAAAAATTAAATTGGGGTATTTGTTAATTTTTCTTATCAAAATTCAGCTGGATAAAGTCAAGATGCTTTCAACTACCACCAACACATTCATTAAAATAAATGCAGAAAAAAAATGTTCACTTATATACCAGATGACCTCAAAGCTGCGTTCAAGTCCATTAAAGAAACGCGAGGAAAATAATATTGAATGTAAATGGATGAAACTGATGAGAGATTTTTAAAAAATATAAATAAACATATAATTTTTTGTTTAATTATTTTTTTTTTAGAATATCAAAACATATTTTAAAATGATATAAAAACTGATAACAGAACATGGAAGAGAAACTTGTTTAATTTGATAATCGTATTATAGTCAACTCTTTATGACATTAAAAGCTCTGCCTAGAAGCTGTTTTTTTTAGTAGCGTCCAAAGGCGTGGTCTTAAATTCATACAGATAAGAAAATCCCACTTTACTTTGATAGCATGACCCCGAATTAATAAAACAAAAAAATATTAGGAGAAAAAAAAATTTGAATTTTAATCACAAATATTATACAGCCGATATTAAAAACTGGGACCATAATTAAAGAGTAGCAGCAATAGATACCATTTATAGTTCATTTCAACACATTTCAAAAAAAAAAACGAACTGAAAGTTATTCCCCTTGAACTTAGGAGTAAACTGGCACGAAACCTTTTAATTGCTTGCGGATACACACGATTCTATTTAATTGCACTTCACTTGAAAAAATTGATGGAAAATAAAAAAGTCGATAAGAAGACGAGGGATGAATTTTTAATTACTCATTAAATCCGAAAATTATTTATATAAAATAAAGTTAATATTCTTGAATCGAATACCAGTAGCAAATGTAGAAGAGTTTATTGCCGCCAAAAAAACAACAAGTTGAAAGATTAAAGATAGACTTAGTCTGCAAAAATCCTTCAATCAATTGAATAAAATGTAGATTGCAGTGAAGGATTAGTTTATAAAAAAATAGAAGGATCAAGTTTAAGAAAAGTGCAATGCCTTGGTCGCCAAGAGAAAGACACCTTGAATAACAATCGTCGATAATCTTTGACAGCATCTGATTTGGTTTGAAGGAATTTCCATTGTGTGAGGGACACCCGCCTACACTAAAAGGGATTTTCCTTTTCTAACTGAATAAAGGCGTTGGTGTGTGTGGTGGTTTTGTAGCTTTACCATCTGTCACCTGCTATCCCAAAATGGTCTTGAAATAACTAACAGGTGAAAGAACCCACCTTCCCTCACTCGTTCGTGCTTCTAAATCGACTTGTTTTTGTGCATCGAGTGTAGTACGAAGATGAAGAGTAGGAGAAGGGGAAGAGAGAGATAGGGCTCTGAGATTTCTTAAGAGGGAAGGAGATAAAAATGAAGGGGAGAAGATGACTAAGAACATTTAAACATTCTTTACTGTATTTACTTTAGTATAAATATTTATAAAATGTTCTGCTTTTTTTTTTAATTTATGCATTGTATGATTATTAATGTTTATATATTAAAACGTTGCACTCTTATCTCGATAATATGATATGAAAAGGAAATTGAGACACCTGGCATATAAAACTGGAATTGTAAAAATAAATAAAATGCAATGTGTATTAAGAAACAAAGGGATTTTTAAACTATAAACAATTCAGTTACATTTCCGCTATTAACACTTTATAGGAGTGCGCGAGCAATAACAAAACAACAATTTCATTTGTATTCTTCGGCGAAATACATTTTATATGGATCACGTTTAAGAATTAAGTAAAGCAAATCTTTTCCACTTGGTTGGTTGTGCGTATAAGCTTTGACGAATAAAATTAAATTACTGTTCAAAACATTCCCATGAAGTTTCCCCATTCAACATTATAATAACAGTTACTGCAAGACAAAAAAAAACTCAAGAGAAAAAAATATTCATATAACAATTTCTATTATCCAATTTCCTATATTTAAGCCCTCCCTCCTGTATTTTTTTTCCTTTTTATTTTTTATTACTAGTACGCATGATGAAGAAAACAAATGATTCATTTTGCCCTTTTTAGGATGGCGTAACTTGTGTGCGTCCCGTAAAGCTGTTAAAAAAAGAGAGATAGATAAAAGTTTAGGAAGTTAGGTACCCCGGGTGTATGTGTAATTATGTGCCCAGGACTTTTGGGAAAATGCCTCAGGCAATCAGGTGGAGGCAAGAGAAGGGAGATGTTCAAATACATACTATGTTGGTTGTAAATTGTGAGTGGACTCCTAGGGGGTTTCCCTGGGAAAAGTCATAAGATGAGAGGAGAAAATAAAAAATATATATACATTTGCTATCCCCTCTGGCTTTAGTTATTTTCTATTTTCTTCCCCTCTTATTAAATTTAAAAAAAAAAAACACTATAAACATTTTTAAATTTATTTTTTGAATATAAAAGCAATTAACACCTTGTAAGAAACTTCCATTATCGTCAATTAACAACATTTTTCAGACCTTAATTGCACATTTTTAAAAGGCTTAAATTAAAAAAAAAATTAATTTACATTTTTTTAATAACACTTTGTAAAATCTGACCTTTAATAATAATGAAAAGTAATGACTATCCCACTAAAAAGTGAAAAAGTCGACAAGGAAGAAGTCATATGAGGTTCTCAATCGAAAATTAGCACGGAAATAGTCCTATCACTGTGTTCTACCAAGCGTAGAGAGAGAAGCCCCTTCCTAAATTCATTTAACTACCTGTCCACCGAGCATCTGTTTCTTTTTTTTTTCTAGTACGTTCCTTCACCCTTCAATTGGATTCATAAGAGGGGAATCAAGTGTACTAACTGCAATTTCCTTCGTAAGAGCGAGCTATAATCTCTGATGAATTAATTTTTTTCTTGTCGTCTTTTATTAGTTTTCTCTTGATGGTGCAATAATAAGCTGAGTACAACTTTTCTCAGACTGTTATTAGGAAGCCTTCAATCTCTCACATCACACCATTAGGCTTCAACAGATGTCAAAACTTCAAACTGTAATTGATATTTTGACGGATATGTCGTTAATATGCGATTTATTATGCATTATTAGCCTGGATAATTTTTTTGCATTTATTTTCTAATAGGTTTTGGTGTGGAATGATGAGGACAGAAGCAATAAAAAGAGGTGTGGTGGTGATAAAGCTCTGAATCAAACCAAAAAAAATAACTTAAGTACTTCGAAAAACAAAAATATGAAATGATACTAGTTATCAATTAGTGTAAATATCAGTAAATGCAACTGATAAAAGTTTGCAATATCTTGTTTTTAGCTCAATGAAAAAATTAAATTTCTTAGAAATGACACTACATTTAACAAAAATTAATGTTGGTTCATATTATTTTCCTAAAAAAAAACAATTGAAAAAAGTAAATAGATATACGTAAAAAAAACCAGTTATACTGGTAGCTGGATGTGATAGAATTTACAGCAAATTCCCACACGAGGGAGCCAAAAGACAGGTGCAAACTGATGCATTACTTTACATCAGAACAAGATCATGAACAGGTGGTTAACGATGCATACTTTTCATATGATGTCAATCCCATAACACAAAGTCCAACCAACAACAACACTCAACCAAGCAAAACGGAAACAACGGCGTGGGAAAGAAAACACATAACAAGAAATTGAAAATTAAAATTTCAAATGAAAAAAAAATTGTGAACGATAAAAAAATAAATAAAAAAATTGCTGATACAACAAGAGGAAGTTTAAACATAAAAGTGTAAAGTTTAAATTTTATCAACTTCTAAACTTGCAATAATCTCACTTGCATTTCGCTAAAAATTTATTGTGCAGTAACTTTTTCCCGGAATTCAGAATAAATGTGTCCTTGGAGAATAAGTTTCCTCTTCTAATCCTTACGACAATAAACTCCGGATTAAAGTCAACTTTTTCCAACTGAGTCTCTCGTCTCTTTGAACAGACATCTCAAAGGTCAAACTCGGGAACCAAAGATTAAGATTTTTATCAGTTTCAATTACACACTTCAAATGTAGATTCTGGACTGCAGCCAGAGCCAGGTCAGATGGGTTTTTTATTCAAACATATACGGATGTCAAATTGTATAATGCAATCAAAAAGCCATTGCTTAAGAAATCAACAAGAAATCACTTCAGCAGTAAATAGGATCAAATCTGACCCATACTTAAGAACTTCTGACCAATTCAAATGTGCAATATCCGGCTTGAAATCTCTCTACTGACCAGCTGTTTTCAATGAAATGGAAAAAATTTCTAAATACAGACCGGATATCGAACATCATTACAATTTTTATCTATAAATCAAACTTGATCGTTTTTTTTATACGAACAAATAGTCACGTAATTATCAATATCAAAACTGTTTTTACAATTCCAGTTTAGTAAACACTTGAAAAACATTATCAAAGTAAAGCAAACAAAAAAATAGTTTGTTTTGAATCATCGCTATACCAATCCCTTAAAATGTATGCTTAAAACCTAAAACTGCCCACATTTGAATCATTCAACTTCGACCTCGCATCATCTTTAACCCTTTCAACAGATGTCATCTCGAGCTTAAATATTATTTTACGGACCAGAGGTCATAAAAAGAAGTTACAAAATCTTTCGCTTGATATTTCTAAAGCATGTCTCAGTTGATGGACCCTGTTAAAGAGAGGATGTTTAACCGTTTTTAAAGGCAGAGACGCGTTGCAAACAGGAGGTTGTAATGTGGGTCAAAACCACCTGTTCATTCACCTGGCCTCTACACAACACATCTTTTCGTTTTTCATGACCCCGATGACGTGTGTCTGTTGGGTCCATTAGGTCATTAGCATTCTAAGATGGCCCTCAATTAAAAAAATAAATAATAAGTTCCATTTTAATGTGACACAAACAGGGTCTCGCAATTAAATCTAATGTTGCAACAGGTTGGCATTGTGTCTTCTCTTCTTAAAACCTACTTGTCCTCATTCCTTGAAACTAAGTTGCTGTTCATTTTTACAGTTGAGATATGAAACAGAATTATCAACAAAGAAGAGACCGCTTTTGATATGATAACATTTTTTATTTTTGAGTAAACAAAATCTCAATTGTAATTCATACAAGCTACACATTTAATATTTTGATGTTTTAGGACATACTATAGTGTAGTAAAAATAACAGGTTACTCCGGTAGTTTATGTTATTTAAATAATCTACACCTTTTTTATGTCATGTACTAAATGCATACATTATGTATAAAGTTTAATTAAAACGACACAATTTATTTCCTACTTGATTTAACGATTACGATCGATTTCCGTACATACAAATTGGTTAATTATTGAAAATTTTATGAAGGAAAGTCCTTCGATAAAATGTAAACATTAACCAAACTTGGACATCTTTTAACTGAATTAAAATATTATATTATAGATTAAATAACTTCTTTTAAGTTATTCCCATTCATAGTGTCGGTAAATGGGTCAAAAAGAATCCTTAAAGCGAGGTTCACCAACCTTCTGTTCCACAAGAAGTTAGCAACAGGAAGATGCTTCATTTCTGGGTGACCCACACACACACAACCCTCTTCTTATAATGCCATCGGCATTTCCATGTTACATCCTTCCCCTTTTCTTTTTCTTTTTTTTACACGCCCTATCTTTCTAACCTGATTAAAATGTGTTTTTGTAATCGAAGTATGAATGAAGGTTAATTTATAAAATAATAATTTAAATTCTTATAATAAATTTAAGAATGTAAAACTATTTTGTAATTGTGTATCAAATCACACAATTTAGTTTTATACTGTCACATTGGTTTGAGATAAAGTTGAAGGACAAATGACAAATGATAAATGAGTGCGAAAAAAACTCACCTGACTAATACAAGGGTAAGCGACGAGGTGACACTAGACAAACAACAATAAAGTGCTTAAAAAAGAACAAAAAAGTTATCTTTATGTGGAATTTTCCGTTACTGTTTTCACAAGAGGTGTCATGAGTAAACAGTCATAAAATCAATACAAAATAAACAAACATTACAATTTACAAAAAGTGTCGATAAAAATAATGACCAATAACAGAAAGGCAGGAAATTTGCATTGTAAAAACTTTACAAATTGTTGTGAGTTGAGTTATGAGTGTCGAAAGACATGTTGATGACACTTAACAACTCCCAAGAGATAGACAACTCGAGACTGGTTGGATTTTTTTTAGTAACACCTCGTTTTTTACGTCATTTGTTTATTAACACTTTTAGAACATATTATAATTCATCTTTGAAAAGTTAAAAAATATCAACTCGGACTAAAGCAATGAATTGCAATTTTTCTTTTTAAGGCCAACATGCCATTAGTCAATGGCAGTGGTGATAAATATTTGTGATTAGCGACTTTGAAATTGAGTGCTTAGTAGAGATTTATACATAGTATTTAAAAATCATTTTGCATCTTTGTATTTGCACACGCCATCCATCACTATTAGAGAAATAACCTCAATTCGCTAAAGGTTATGTAATAGATCACTTAGAAAAATAATCTGATCACTATGACCCAAACATGAAACAAATACAAGCCAGTTTTAGCGCAAAAAATAAGGAAGACTCACCAGGGGTGCAAAAACTTAAAAAGAAAGAAAAATATATAATCTGTTAAAATATAAAGGCGTTTTACTTTAGTTGTCAGCAAGAAATTTCATGTTCTGTGTACGTGAAAGATGTTTATCATGCAATTGGGGTTCTGCTTGCGAGTTAACTCACCTTTAATGCTGCTTTTGAATCGTTTCAAAAACCCGTAAAATTACTTGGCACAAATTTTTTTCTTAGTACCCATCATACTTTAAGAATTTACAATGGCAAGGTAGATAAAAAATGGGGATAAGATTTGTACTAAAAACCTTTCAAATGGGTTACTAGGATTCTTAGCCTCACATTTAACGATTAAGGTACTATCCATTACCCACAACAACAAAAGCCTGAATAAAACAGATGGTAAAACCTTTTTTTGTGCGTGTAACTCACTCAAACTTATTAACACCACCTTTTTTTGCTAGGTGTTTTTTCTCATTCCATTCTGCTGCATAAATTGAAGACCTACTTACATCAGGGGAGGGATAAAGAATGGGCAATAGATTATTGCTTTTAAAATTATTGGGGTTTGGCTTTGGGTTGTGAAGTCTAACGAGTTCACGCCCAAATTGTCAATCATTCAAGATTCAATAAAGAATGTAAAAAATGTTTATTATTGTATATTAAATTAGAAACGTTAAATGTTTTAAATATATCCTTTTAACGTAAGAACATTCTTTTGAATTAATATGCAAAAGGTGCAAACGAACATTCATCATTACGAGAACAACCCTCTATCTGAACCTCACCTCCACACTCAATTAGAGTGTCAGATAACTCACCAAGCAAAACCAGAACTATAAAACTTCTCGCCCAATTATCGACATGTTAGCTGCAAAGCTGTGATTTAAGTGTTTGCATGGCTCAAATGAAAGAATTCTAAGAAATGTCTGCACGGAAGAGGTTAAATTAATGATAAAGATTTATTGCCTTAACCTTAAAAAAACTTATAACAACGAGTAATTTTAATTTTGAAAATTAAATAAAAAATTGAGATGCTAAGAAAAAAATGTTCAATTAAAAATATTCAATCTATTTTTAAAAATGAAAAGGGGAAAAAGTGATGCAAAAAATGTAACAGGTGCCAGATGACTCAACATGAGTTGCTTCAATTTAACACATTTCCTCGTGAGATGGGTGAAATGTCTAACATTCAACACAACAAAATTACCAATTATTTCACACATGTAAAACACCACTAATAAATCACTCTGAAAAGAGACATGACAACTTGAATGCTTTCCTCATTCTTTTTCTTCACCCACATTTTTCAATAAAAACAGGCCAGAATATTGTCAATCAACTTACCCATAATTACCACTCTAGACTTAAAGCATTCGCTAAATACAATACACAATGCAATAACCCAAACTAAGCACACAGTACCTTCAAATGAAAATCAACAGGTGTTTGAACTGTGAAGCTAATCCTCGAGCGACATGTGATCTCAATTAATTTGATCAATGTACAACAAAATTGCTATTTTTAACGCTGATAATAACAACAGAATACAATGACATTACCAATAAATTTTTTCTACTTTAATAATCGGCTAAAACACTTTAATTACCCTTTTGCTAAGTTCAAATCAATTTCAATTCATGGTTCAATAGCATGAAAACGTTGATGGACTGAGTCACAAAATTCTGCCCCTCCTTTTTAGTTGTCAAGATCAGTATGAGATTTCTTAAGGGAGTGAACTCATAACGTGATATGAATAATCACTTCAAAGAGGAAACTATTCGTGTAATTTATTTTTATTTTTTTTTTAATATTAAATTGAAAAAAATAAAAAACGTCAAGTTTAGAGAAATAAATTACACTTATAAATTTTCATAACTGCTAATTTTTCCTTTTTTGACTTAAAAAAATATTATCCACTTTTTGTTTATAATTCGCAATATCTATAAAAGTCACATAAGATTTTAAGGAGAAATTAAATCAGTGCTGAAAATAAGGGGAAAAAACAATCCCTCTTTTCGGGCGTCGAGGTGAGGATAAATTGATGAAGTTCGTTGAGAATACATATGACCTTAATTACATAGTCGGAGAAGCATTTTTCTTTTTTAAACACGCCTTTCACTGTGCAACCCTTGAATATATGAGATGTGCTCATATTTGGGCAAGAGCCCACATGGCGATTGATGTATATGTCAGACACAACAAATGGAGTCACATGATGCTAAACATTAAGTACGCCTGTCACGACTTTAAGTTTGCCGACAGGTGACAAGCATGCAAACTTTAACGATGACTCTTGAAAAAAGCTAACCGGAACTATTGTCAATACAATCTTCTTCGTCTCCCACCCAATTGCACTTCCTACTCGTCCTAAATTTGAAAAGATGCGCTACTTTCTTAATGGATAAGCACTTGAAGCATCGCAATTTCTAGAGATGACAGATGGTCCAAATTACACCTGCTCGAGTCTTTTCAAGTTTCAATGTTAGAAAAGCCAATTACATCAAACTCTCTTTCTTTTTTGTCCTATTGTAGACTACATTGTACATAGACTATGACAAATCTACTTGAAGCCGTCCCAAGTTGTGAGGAAATCAGGAAGTAAGAAGAATAGGAGTAAATTGAGTACATTTTTAGAGCATTGATGGCCACAAGGGATAGGGAGGTGCAATGTCTGCATGATGAGGAAAACAGCTCATCTGCAACCATTCATCTCAGTCAAGATGGACGTAGCAAGGGGTCGCATCAACCCCTACCCATCTTTTTGACGTGAGGGTGAACACCCTTACTTGATTAGCATTTGAGAAAAACCTGGGGGTCACCATTAAAATTGCAACATGCATTCTTTCTTGTCATTTAGCATTCCCTTTGCAATAGTTCTTAATCTTGTTTGTGAAGTTAGAGTTTAAATGTTTGTAATACAAGTATCCATCTTATGAATCAGCAATGTAATATTTTTTAAATAATAACTTCATTGCATCTTTGAAAATTACACTTTAGCGAAAGCATTTAATGTTCTTAAAGTTTAAAAAACTGTAATTTTTATTACTTTATATCTTCCCAACATTTTTACTGTAATTGCAGCCCCATTTTTTAAGGCCATTAGGCATTACCAATCAAATTTTACAACCTACAACTAAAAAAATCAACAAAAAATGTTTGACCCTAATAAAAAAAAATAGTTCTACTTGAGACGTAAAATTTACGTTCCTATTTAATTACTTGCCATTCCGCTTTTCATCCCCTTACTACAACCCTTCTGTCACTTAAGTTTGCAATTTCTCGAACATTTTAATGAGATGTTAGAACAAATATGTACATAAAAGTCTAAAAAGCAAGTCATACTTGAAAAACGTTGGCTCTGTGAACCCCATTAAAAGCCTGCATCTGTTGACTTGTCTGCATTCATCAACATCACATCGTCCAGCATACATAACCCTTAATGGATCACGTTTCTTCTATGACTCTTTGGAAACTCTGCATATTGCACTATTTCAGCAAAAAAAAAGTAAAAAGAAAAAAATAAATAAAATTAAAAAAAGAGAAAATCTGGGCCTATCTGCACCCTAACATGTGGCTGATCGTATTTCACTAATATACATCCATGCCCACCCTCAGCCTCTACTTGGAACACGTGTTGCGTGTAAACTCCATAAGTTCTTTTTGTTTAGTTTCTTTGTACACCAAGCCAACAAATAACACTGTCTGCAAGGATAAGAAAATTAAAGACAAAAGTTGACATATAGTGTTGAGTTGAATGAACTTTTTATTTTTATAAAGTAAACACCCAACGTTTACGAAAAGTTAAAAACATAAAAAGAAAAGAAGATTGCTTTAGCTGATGTCTTTTAAGGACAATAGTGGGCACCTTGCATTTTGCATATAGTTTTGAATCATTTATAAAATCAGACTGATATGTATTTATTTTCCCCCATCAATAGGTGGGGTACAAACAGAGTAAATTTTAATCTTGATGACCCGACTTTATATATAAAATTTACATGTGAATAAAAAGAGAAAAACATGGAGGATAAATTTTTTATTTTTATTTTAAGCGGTTTTGCGCTTGAATTCATGACCATGTTAAGTTTGTATCAATTAAGCTTTTTTTCATTCCTGGCTACAACTAAGAGAAAATAAAAAAAAAAAACACATTATAATTATACACTTGTAAGTTGCAAACATTTTTTTTTACCTGTGGTTTAGCAGGCGAACTGTATCACATCATCAAATTTATGTTTGCATTCGAGAGCTGCATTCTATCACTGTCACCTAACAACAATCAACTACTCACGGACATAAACAAAAACAATAAATTGCCATAATATCAAACAACTCGTTTCATCAAACTAAATTATTCGCATCATCTAAAGAGAATTTTGACCCGCGATTAAATGCAACAACAACATAATCAGAATCACAAAAAAAAGCGTAATATAAAAGAAAAAAATACGTCAAAAGATTGTAATGCATCATACTTGACAGAAATCAATTTGAAAATTTGAAAAAGACTTATTTCTCTTCCATGCCAAAATTATTATTATAAAAATTAAAAATATAAAAACAATTATATAATTTTACTATTTGTTATTTGCTCGTAAATTGTAATTAGGAGTATAAATAAAAAGTGCTTTTCCACTGAATCCATTAACAATTTAGAACGAAATTAATTAATCTCTGTGCAATTCAGCTTCAAACATGACATCTTTATGAGCCGTAGTTAAGGAAGCATTAAAAATTGTAATGTAGAAGATTTTCTGCTTGGCAACCGCATTAACACTTTTAAGCCGATGCACTTTTTTTGTTGCCCTTGGAAACAATGAAATTATTCAGCAGACCTTTAGTTACATTCTTTCGGTTGCATATAACACTCTTTAGTTCTAATCTACACCCAATTAATAACCCAATAAAATTCAGACGCTTGTCTGCATCCATTTCACCTTCAAGGCTTTCGTCTTAAATTAGCGACTATTATTGCAAGCACAGCTCTATATATCGTGAGATTAAATTATTTCCCCTCCTTAAAAGATGAGGGTTGAGGGATGATAAGTTGGCGCAAATAATGGAGAGGGGGGAGGAGAAGAGTGGGAGTGTGCGCATTCTCTGCTCACAGCCAGTGGGGCTATTCTTGCAATATTCGTGCGTGTTCATCCAATCAAACCACAATGCATCTAAAGATAAGTCATCATCATGTCATGCAATTTTTTTAATAAGAGCTTCTTTTTTTTTAATACCTTTCAGCCCCCACTTAAATCCCACCTTTCTCTTCGTGATGGGCTTTCCCTCAAATCATTTTTTTCGTTTTATTCTTTTAAAGCCAACAGCCATTTTCTTTATTCTTTACCTTACACCTGAGTCAACTCGGTCAGAGCGTATCTTAAAAGGTTGTCAAATGGAAGAGTGAATTTGAACTTAGAAATATGTCGCATATTCCAAGCTTCAGTTGGGACAATAGACCATTAAGACCCTAAATGGATAAGGGGTGTTTATAGAGAATATTTTCTGCCTCTCCCCCTAATTTTTTATAAGCTGGGGGCAATTGAATGCTAGTGATTGGATTACAATAGCCAATATAATATAGTGAGTACGACAGCTATTTGAAGGGTAAAAGGCATTAAAAGGCGCTTGAAGGTCGGTGTATCCTTCATACCCCCCTCTTCTTTTGTAGCATATCATCCGTCTATCAATTTACCTCTACTAACACTTTTTATGATGCGAGATAAAACTGAATTGCACCAATCTGATGTCGTTTCAATTACAACTGGTTTATAAAACCAGTTGTCACCTTGGTTCTTAACTAAAATAAAAATAAAACATTAATTTCTTTAAAAAATGTAAGGCTTACTAAGGTTAATCAAGTACAGCATCCCAATTAACATCCTTGTACAAGTTACAGAATTAAAAAATATGATAAAAAAAGTAATAATTTTTTTGTTTATAAAATGAAGTTTTTTATATTCTCTTTAATTTGATGTGAAACCTGATCTTTGAATTTTCTTTGCAGGGTCTTTTAAAAAAATTATTCATATGTCGTCATATATATACCAAAGTCAAGGTTTTTATGATAATCATTGCATTCATTGAGATAACAATATGGTAAAAAAAGTTTTTTCTTTATGTCCCTGAAATAACTACACTCAAAAAGATTAACTTATGGAAATAAATGTTACAAATTATAGTTGGGAAAAGAATTAATTGAGGTTGTATGAATTATAAATAATTATGAAATTAGCTTAGGTTTTAATTAATAATTTATAATGCGAAGTGCTTGGATGTAAATGTTGTTAAAAAAAACAATAAAAACATTCCTATGCAAATGTAATGATTCTTAAAGGCGTAAATAATAATTAACTTAAAAGTTGATTTTAAGCAAATAATCTGACCATGAACTTGAGTATTACAATCCTTGATCTTGTATTTTTTTCAATGTTATACCTTATGCACTGCACTCCCAGTTTCATGCCATGCTCATGAATGAGATTAAGGTCAAATATTAATACTTAGAAACTCACAAGGTGTTAATTATTCTGCGATGAAATCATGGTAATCTATGGACAGGGAATAAATCACCGAGCATACAATTTATATGAAACTCTTGCAGTGTGACTATGATTAAAGAGTGCCTGTTTGAATGTTGATGAAGGTAAGAAATTAATAAAAAACGTGTTTATTTTTAAAGAATAAGTTGCCTACTAATAGTGTCACTATTCTAAGTAAACATGCGTAACAAGTTATTAAGCAACTTTGACCTTTGAATGAATTTGCAAGTAACAAAAAATACCTCATTAAAAAAAAACATCACAAGCAACAAGTTACATTTTATTTTTAAAAAATGTTGAATTATTTTTTTTACTGATAAATCTATTACAACTTAACTCATGACTTAGTGAGAATGTAGAGTTGACATTATAATTTTTATAAATACTTTCAAAATGTAGATACCTTTAGACTTGACATATATCAAAATACATATTACGTTCGGTCCTTTGATGCTAATTCTTGTGTAGCAAATAATGACATCTGTCAGGCAATGTACAATTTAAAAACAACATTTTGTCTTATTAGCATTTAAGATGCACATCCCAATGTCACAAACAAGGTAAATTGCTGCAGTTCTAAAAGCTTAAAGTTATACGGTGCATACCAAATAAGAAACCCCAAAACATTTCCAAAACCTGTCCTCCTATGACAAACAGCAACACAATTTATTTTTTTTAGTTCATAAGAGACAAGTGCTGACCTGCAGTACTTGCACTCAAAAGTACAGTAGCAGCATGTAAAATCCTACTTAATTTTTTTATATAATCTTTTACATTCGTGTAATAAGACTTAGCTAAAGCTAATTAAACAAAAAATGTTTTTAAAAATCCGTTTAAATCTTTTAAGTAATTTTATACTCTGTGAATCAATTTACATATTTTAAAGTTGATCTAAGCTGGAGCTGCTTCTTTAGTTTACTTTCATATGTACATACATTCAACATTCAATGTTAATATGTAATTACAAGTCTGAAAATTAATCTCAATGACCCTATGCAAGTCGTGACTTCCCTAATCTTGGTAATTGGATAATTCATGGCTAATGTGGGAACTGGATAGCGCTTAGTTATTCCTAGATAGAATGGACCTACTATCACTTTTCCTCCTCTTCTGTTTATCATCTTCCTCCAAACTTCACCTTGATGTCCAATTTCCTCTTAGAAGTTAGTAAATAATTGCTTCTTCATTCTAGCACAATACAAAGATGAATTTGCACTTTTCTCTTTGTCTGACTTCACAATACATTGTGGACATAACCAAGGTAAAGCGATATAGACCTTGAAGGCGAAAAAAAAATAAGTGAATAGTGTAAAAAATTCCCACAACTATCAAAGTCATAATCAAAACTGGTACACACATTTTTTTTATTTTGATATTTGAAACATAGGTTTAATTTTTAGCATAATTTACTTCTAAGTGCTGAAGTGTGCGGATATTTTTTTCTTGTTTTATTAACACTAGCAGACCCCCGCAGAACATCTGCGAGTTAGTTTAACTTGATGAAATTTTTTTTTCTAATTATAACAGTAGACGCAAATTTTATAAAACCTCTTTGTAAACACAATTTTCAATATCTGAATTCTCTGCTACAACAGTTACTGATTCAAATGATCTTACTCTTGACAGGCCATGACTGAATACAGGTTTTTTTAGATAAAAGCAAATTTTATCAAAAGTTTGACCCTGTGACTTATTTATTGTCATGGAAAATATATTTCCATGAAATTATACTTCTTTCTGTTCTTTTTTTTGCTTGTTCTTCATTTTCATTCTATCTATCACATCTACTTTGTTTATTTCTTTCTGTTCTTATACTCTCTGATTCTCCATCAATATTTCTTATTCTTTCACAAAAATTAATTTGTCTTATCCTGTTCAATTCTCTACTTTTCTTTTCTTTTTCAATTAATTCTTTATTTGGTTCTATAATAAACAAATTACAATATGTTTTGTTTCTATTTTAATTCAAATTTTTTCTATATTTTTTAAAAAGTTTTGATTTTTTTTGTTTTTGGTTTTTTACTGAGTAAAATCATAGAGATGTAAACATTAGCAGTTATGATGCATATTGTTTACTCTTAAGTTTTATTTGAATTTTTTTAAAGTTTACCTAATATTTCAAATTCAAGGATTT
>JAQFZN010000468.1:0-29503 GCA_034687075.1 Geophilus carpophagus
GTGGATAAATTTGAAGTATATATATAGGTCTATTCAAACCATATAAGTGTTGTTCATCTGAGAAAGCTATATTTGTTATTTTGACTATGAAATGTGAATGTATGAAATTTTTTTGTGAATTTTTAAACTTTTGAAATTGAGTTGTATATAACTGTTTACATTCGAACTTCCCTACGTCGAATCACCATAGTTCACCGAAAAAAATTCGAGATATAGAAAATACGAGTTACAGAAATAACTACAAAATGAGTAAAATAACACTTTGATATGAATTTATTGACAGTAAATCGAAAACTTTATATGGATGTACATAGAAACATATATAACAAGTGTAATGTAAACGAATTGTGTAAGTTTGAATGTAGATGTAAATTGTCAATTGCAGACACCAACATATGGTAGCTGCGATTGTATAAATTAAATATCAACAATTTTTTTCCTCTTATGGACTAATGAATGAAGGAGGAGTTGTTGAGAAGGAGCAATGAACTGTCTTGTATAAAGGCCTGGGGTAGATTGGCAGCGAATGACATTGCCAACAGGCAAAACATGAAACATGTACAATTTTACTATGATTATAATGGATGTGGAGTATATTTAGCAAAAAGCCTTTTTGGAAATCAGTTTAGCCTTTAGCATTTTACTCTGCTTTTTGTTGCATACAACTTTTCAATAATAATTATTTCGTTTCCCAATTACAGTATTTGATGTCAAGACAGGGTTAAAATGAAAAAAATATAAATATAAATAAAAATTGATATTTTTTAATTTTTTTTTATTTTTCCGTATTTTTTCCATATTTTTCGATATCCCATAAACAAATTAAAAATTAAATCCAAAACACTTTTACCGTTTTGAACGGAACAGTCCAGTTTTTCTCGAACACACATACTATTAGCTAAAAATTAGTATATGGCCTGTTTTGAGGGAAAAAATAAATGGTCACATTAGGTCTAATATTAGTGAATTGATGTATTGGCTAGTGAGTTGCCTAGCGAGTTTATATGCACAAAGACGAAGCTGACTATATAAAATAAAAATGGGTTGTGCTAGTTGACTAAAGAAGAAGCAGCACAACTATTGGAGCGTATCTAAAATCCCAACAACATTCCAGCACCAGGAAAAAATGAAGCCACGGAAATGGTGTAAGGGGATAACTTATTCCCCCTTCTCTCTCGTTCCTTCTTTTCTCCCTTGTCTGGAGTTCGTAACCGGACGCAGCCGTGCGTGCGCGAGGCTCGTGGGCTTGTACAAAAGGTAACAGTTAACCGGTTCGGTTCTATTATCTACAAGTTAAGTATTTATAGGGTAGATAAAATGAAGTATATGCAATAAATTTATTTTATTTTTACGGTACTGGAAGAAAGTTCAGCACTAGAACTCGATAAAATGACGTCATTAGTGTAAAATGAAATTAACTTTTTAAATTTTAGATTAAATTTAATTATTTATTAATAATTTTGAGTGAAAAAGTAATAGTTTGCTGTTGAATTGATAAAATATTAAAATGTAACAAATTGATATAAGTTATTATGACACCAAGAGATTTGTGATGTTTTTTGTTCAAGCCATCTAGTGAGGAAGATTGTAACTAAATGAACTATGGGTTTCGAGAAAGAGGACAAACTTAATTTTCTACATTTAAATGTATGCTCGGTTAATTGTTTTGGAAATTAGAATTTCACCAGATGCCACAGCTGAATCTAGATTTAAATTTAATAGAAAATGCAGTAAAATGTATTTTCAAAGATATTTAAACAGAAATTTAGTTTTTTAATGAGAAAAAAAGCATTTCCGGTTGAAAAAATGTAACCGTTTTAAAGAATTTTTGAAATCCTTACAAATCTTGCACATCAAAATTCATTTTATATGACAGTTTTAACTTAAACTTTAAAAAAAAAACCTAATTTGCATTAATTTATGCAAATTCATAAACCAAATGCATAAATTAATACGAATTTCTACTTGTAAATGTCAATAACCAAACTTTAAAAAAACACTATTTATAATTTTTAATTTATTTATCTTTTACACTTTAAAGATTAAAAAAATAAAAAAATAAAAAAAATACGAATTTCTAAATATTCTCCTAAATTTTTCTAAAAAAAAAATGAAAAGGTTTTAAATGTATAAAGTGCAACAAGATGGAAATAAGATATATGCAGATGTCTCGAGTTAAAGCAAAGGTAAGTACTTTTTTTGTGTCAGGGCCTTGGCTGCATGTATGAATGAAAGCTTGAATCAGGTCCAACTTTGTTCTTTACATCTTGGCATTCAGACGAGCAACTTGCAATCACGTGACAGGAAGCGAGAAGCAGTTTTGGCGTTGTGCTGAAAACATAAGCCGAAGGTTGCCCAACTAAATAAAATATTTCCATTTTTATTTTTTTATTTATTTTTTTATTTACATTTTTTATTTCAATTGAAAACATTTTTTCTCCAACAAGATCATCACTTCAATAGACTAACCTTGAACCATCATCATGTTTATATGACGTAATCAAATCCAACTGGGCAAATTCTTTTTAATTATATGACAAAATGTGTATTAATGTAAATATATATGAAAATAAAGTTAAATAAATCAAAATTCTACCGGATGTAGCGCTAAAAAGTGATAAAAATTGTTTTCTTTTCAATCTTTTGCGTGTTACATTACAATTTGCTGGTTGATGATGGATAACATTTTCTGATTAAATTTAGCCTTGAACCCAACCGCATTTTTTAAATTAATAAAAATCTTAAGATAGAAGGTAGGAGAGTATGTTTACGATCAGCCTACAGCTAGAAAATACAACTTTTCCTTTCCTCATCGCTTTTCGCTTTTGCCCTTAAGGCAGATTAAGTTTTTTTTTAAAGGAAAAGAAAAAGAAATAAAAAAAGAAAAAATAGAATGAAAATTCTCAAACCAGGCCTCGCACAATTTATGTAATTGGGCCTCAAATGGGAGGAATTGTAAAGACCAGTTGGCAACATGAATGAAATGTGTCTTTAAATTTGACAACGACATAACCGCAATATTTTTTTGAATTTTTTTAAAAATTTGTTGTATTTTGAATTTTTAAAAGTAAAATTTTGCTATTATTTATTATCTAATATAAAATAGATCGTAAAATTAAAGCATTTTTATTTTATTTTTATTTTATTTATATTTTTTTAATTAGTGCGGAATTATTTTCTTAACTTCCGTGTAAATGGCGGTTACAGACGAAAATCGAAGAAATTGATAAACATTAAAATGCTTGTTTTTTATCTAATCTTGCTTTGATTTTATTTTATTTTTTATTTAGGATCATCATTTAAAATTTGTGAACTTCCTTTTAGCAAACAATTTGATCTTTGACAAGGACTCGAAATGAAAAATGATGGAAATGTAATCTGGGAAATGAAAATAACAGAGACTCTTTTCACTCTTTAATTTTGATTAATTTCCATGAAATTTAACCTCAAAAAGACCAGTTTAGTTTTATCATTAATTTAAGATTAAAATATAGATGAAGAATTTAGAAATTGTATAAATAAACATTAAAAAAACTTAAAAACTCGACTCGTATAAATGCATCGAAATGTACGAACATTTGACGCCATTTTGCATAATAGTGTAAACAATTAATCCCGCACTAAATTTTCCTTTAAAACTTGATTTAAAACTTAAATCTAACAATAATAAACAAACATATAAAAAAGTGTATAGTATTTAAGATGTAAATGACCACATTGTATTTTTATTTTTTTATTTTTTACCAAAAAAGTTCTTTATTTTTATTTATTTTTTGGGCTGTGGGTGGTGAAGTTGTGGGCGTCGAGAAACCTAAACAGCTGTTTTCTCACACATTTAGTCGACTAGAGTTATTTGTGGTTGAAATAGACTCCATTTGAATATTATACGCGGACAACAAGAAAAGAAAAAAATTTTATTTAAATTAAAAAAGGTTCAACTTCCTGGATGTGGATTCGAGTTTAAAAATAGTGAGAGTAAATTTTATCAAAGACTCGGATTATTTTACCCGATTATTTTGGGAATTATTTTTCGAGATAATTATTTTTATATTTTTTATTTTATTTAATATTTTTTTTTCTGCATGTCTAAAGTATGAATTAAAAAACATAAATTAAAAACAGGAAAAAAGCGTTGCGTCATGAAAATGGCATCACACACTATTAAATTCTTGTAATTGTAACATGCTGACAAGTTGAAAAACCGACAAATAATTTATAGATAATTATTTGACCGAGCTGAACCCTAATTTTGGAGGAAAAAATGACGGATTTTCGATGAGGTGATAATTAGAGGACTGCTTATACAGTATTCGAAATTTGGAAATTGCAACATTAGAAATTCAAATTTCAAAGCTGCAACTTGCCCCTGCTCCTTAACACATCATCAACTGATGAGTGAAGCACTAATTAAAATGATCATGAATGAGCTGCAGGCGACCAGTGCGTGATTTAAGGCCTGCAGCCCCACCCGTACACACGACCAGCGATTCCCATGAATGAGGCTGAATTTGGCCTTGCCTTTTTCAGCTAATGGCCTTGGTTGGCCCAAAAAGGGAACTGTAGAACACAAGTAACTACCACTCCCTTGCCTGGAAACGAGTTACCACCCAAGCTCGCATATGATGATATAAGTCAACATATCATAGTGTTATGTTCAACTTCTTCTCATTTTTGACCTTGTTCAACATTGAATAAACCATTTTTCACCAATTCCACAACACCAAATTCAATTAATTCGTTTATTATTATGAAAAACTAAAAGTTGTGTCAAGTCGCCATTTTCTCAGACAGTCTCTTCTCTTCTCTCACTCTTTATTTTGACCCCCATTGAGGTCTTTTAGTGTTTTCCCACCCTCTCTTTGAATCTATCAATGAATGTTGAAGAATAGACGAATGATAGACCAAGCCCTTATCGCCCAGGGAGGAAGGCCATAAATCCTAGCCCATGGCCGAGCCCCTGGTGAGAGGTGGGGGAAAAACACAAAACCTTCATCCACGCGACAACGAGATTTTTAAGTTGGGCCTTTTCATATCGCATGCTTTTGTTGGCTGTCGTGAGGCTTTTCAATTTTTATTTTGTCTCGTATTTTTGCGTCATTAATTCCGTAAACTTCTATTCGACACACCTCAATTTTTTTTATTTACTTCGTTCGAAAGCAATAATTACGTATGACGTGCTGAAACCGTCTTAACCACAGCCACCAATTAGCAAGCAGCAGTGAACGAAGATATCAAATAAATATCGTTTTGTTTTCTTTCATACACTAATTCATGAAATTAAAAAGAATCAATTTTATACAAATTCTTATCAGATTGATAATAAAAATTGATCATCACTTTGTATAAGTTATAAATTTAATTTTATATTTTTATCTATTATTATTATTATTATTATTATTATTATTATTAGATATCAAATTCTAACATTTCCGTAATTGAATGTGAAGTCTGCCGCTGCTCAAAAATGGCGCTGCAATCACAAGCAGACTTAACTTAATGAAAAACATTTCCACACTGAATCAAGTCCCATAAACAAATCTAAAATTTTGATTAAATTAATTCACAAATTAGAAATTGTAAAGTTTTTAGTCGGTATTAGATAAATCAAATATAATTCCACATTATAAACCTTACGTCATGTATCCGCTTCACCGACTAAACTTTATCTACGAAATTCTCTCTTAACATTTCTGTTATACGATAAGCAGAATTTTGGAAGCTCATTTAAAATTAAAAATAGGATATTCGTTTGGGTCCTTGATACTGTTTAAACTTAAACAAGACGGTGAAGTTTAGTAACATCAAAGCTCTTGCTTATCACCAATTGAATATTCATCAATGGCTGCTCCATACATGGTCACATCACCTCGTAACGAATTTTAATTGAGTGATATGAGATAAAAGAGATTTCTCTGATACCTATTTTTTTTAAATAAGTTTAATAGCATAGCACATACAAATTTAAAAATACCTATAAACATAACTAATAAAAGCTATGAGGATTTATTATCTAATGTTTATAACGGACTCTTCGAAATTCGTAAATCATTTCCCAGCGTGCATTACTGCTAGCATCGGTTTTTAATGCAATTTTAAAGCGATGATGATGGTGATGATTTCGAAAATGAGTTTAAATCTGATTAAATGATTTTTTTTTTTATTTATTTTATTTTATTTTATTGTTTCCGGTTTAAGATAATATTGAGATTAAATTTTAAACATTTCAAAAAAATGACATTGAAGCAGAATAAAATGGCTGCCAGAAGATTGAAACAAACAGTTGTTTGTCTAACTGGCACAAATTCCAAAAAAAGTACTTGTTATATATTTAAAACACAAATCTCATTGATGTTTTATAAATAGGAAAATTGTGGGAACTCAACTTGGTCTAACTTTAGCCCAATTCAGTAACGATCTTAAATACCAATTTGTGCCGCCAGGGTGCTCATTAAAATTCAAATAAAACGATTTCTAAAATGATTTCTACAAGTTTCATACAGGCTCTATGTATAAAATTGTTTATTATAAATTGAAAATAATTCGGTTGAAGATTAGTCTGCCGCCATGATGATGTCCAGAGTGAAAATATATATTAGACCCATCCTGTTTTTTTTCTAACTGAGTTTTTCCACGTGGCGATCAGTTGCTAAGGTGATAAGCGGCAAACATGTCTGTGTAATGTTTGCATCTATAAATGCATTCATTGTATCGACAAACCTGTCGACGAACTAGCAACTGGTCAATGTTTTCAACGTGTTTGCTTGCTAACACTTGATAATTAACGACTTTCCTTCAGTTGAACAAAATTGTTGCTGATTTGTGTCATAACAAGCCAACACAGGAAGCTCTTTTCAATTTATACAACATATTTTATATTATTTGCCTTTTTTTTATTCTCATCATTTATGATTATTTATTTTGTCGGCAGATGTCGTCGTATATCGCACAACATCATCGTCAAAAACTGTTTTGTGTACACAACTTAGGAATTGATTAACCCTAATTTGCTTCAAGTCCTTAATATTTAATTATTTCTCACAATTGCATCTTTATTAAAACGATTAAGCAATTAAGTAATGACAAGTGAATTATTAACATTATCAAATAATTATTGGCCTTAATAGATCTCAATTGTGCTCATATTTCCCAGCACAGCCATTTTGTTTGGCTATTGTCCTGTGGATAACAGTCATTGCTCTTGGGCTTTTCTAGAATGGATATCATTTGGGGAGATAAAATGAGATAGAATCAGCATTGCATCAGTATTGCAAATGAAAAGTTGTGAGAAACAGGAAACTCATGTTCACATGAAATACCACTTCCGGCACCTAAGTGGATGCAGTTTACCTTTAATAGACAACTGACTAGACTAGACTGTTGATTCAGTGTAAACATTTGTGTTTGCCCTCTATTTTCTGCACTGCTCACACTCAACACTAGGGCATGTGTAATGATAATTCATTTAATCGATGCTGCATTTTACCACATGTTTTTATCATGTGTATTGTCATTTGTTGATGACGTCATAATACATGAGTAATTGCGAGGAAAATCAATCAGGATGTGGTAAACCATGTACGGTAAAAGTGATCATTATGTGGTTTACATGTGGGCCCCATTTACTCTTCAAGGGGCCCTGGGATAATACATTTTAAGGCCATATAAATTGAAAAGTTATTAAAATGTAACTTTTAGAAAAATTTTATTTTTTGGGGCCCCAGGCCCTGAGGTGATTCGTCTGGGGCCCCCAATTAAAAATTTATTAAAATATTTTAAAAAATAATTAAACTGATTTTAAGGGCCCGGGGCCCTGAGTAGATGCAATTTGGGGCCCTGGCCCCGAGAATTTAGTAACAAATCCTGATGTTATTGTAACTAATTGAAATATTGTAATAGAAAATATCGAAATTTATAGAAATATTTGATATTTTTGCTTTAAAAAAATAGTTAATGCATTTGAAAAATGTGAAAAATGGAAGCATTTAAATTAATTGCAACATTTTCCCACCCTCAAATTCCTTCGTTAGATTTGGTTATTTTTTTCCCTTCACTCTCTTTCTAAGTTGCGATCCTAATTTGTTCTACAGACTTGAAGACTCTTCCCAGTTGCCGGATGTAACAAATGATGATCAACATTTCCTCGCAGCTCTTTAATCATTCACGATACCGGATACAGACTCCATTATCGACCGGAAGTGATAGACTCGCATGGCCGGATAGCATTAAACTAAAATTTTTCTTCAAAAAGATGTCATTTGTCAGAATTAGTTTTGGTGTTATGGTGAAAAACATTTGAAAAAATTAAAAAAAATAATTTAGAGTGAATTTTTTTTTATTCGCATACAATTTTTTTCAACATTTATTTTATTACATTTATTAATAATGCATACGAATTGAAAAGAAAAAATGATTAAAAATTATAAAATCTGCTTATAATGATAATTTTAATAATAAACAACAATGCAAGTTCATAATTTGTTATCTTATTTTTTTTTTTTTTTTTACTAATTTCCAATATTTACATTTAAGCTGAATATTAAGTAACATCAACCAAAAAGACTACAACCATCCACACATATTATGGCTATATCCTTTATTTATATCCCCCATTTTGTTTTGAAAAATTTGTATTGTAATATACTTTGCAAAGATAAATATACCATCACTTCTAAAGCTTCTAAAAACTGGATCTGAAAATTAAAAAGAAAAAAAAATTAAAATTTAATATTTTGACTTGATGTTTATTACAATGGTACATGAATCAGTTATTGAGTTATATTAATTGTAAAAACCAATAAAATATAAAAAATTATATATTTTATATTAAAGTATATTAAAATTAATTTAATTATAATAAAATGTACTAGAAAAATCATGTAATAATTAAAATTTTGACCAAATTTGATGAAAATAAATAATTCTTTTTACTTTATTATAGCTTTAGCACACCTAGATAAAGTTGAGTAAGTGCAAATGGAGAAATAGTGGCATGGCATTGCCAATTTTGGATAAGATTTCTATCTAAGATTAGATTGATGTTATACTCAAAGACCACCCAACACTAAAAGAAAATTTTAAGAAATGTTGGATTTACTTGTGAAAAACACACAACACTGCTTGTATGGTGTCCTGTCTAGCAACTTGATGAAACCACAAGCTTAAATGAGGTTGACAAACGACTAAATGTATGGAAGTGTCATTCAAGATTAAGACCACATGTGGTTTTTAAAGACTTTACCCTCAAAAAAATGGCTACGTCGACTTTTTTTCTTTTTATTTCAAAACTAATAATAAAAATAATAAATTTGATGTTGTTCCTTGTTACTGTGATGCACAACACGTGGTCATTTCATAAGTGAATTCGGCCTCGTGAATTTTAACAAGCTTCGTAGGATGATGGATCACTAGACATCAAAAGCTGACATTCTAACACAGAAAAAGGAAATCTAGCCAGATGGCGAGGGAATAATAATAAAGAGAGCGTGTCCAACGTGGTGTGAAAAGAGCCCGCATGGCTGACCAACCTTAGAACGGGAAATGGCTGAAAAAACGACTCTACTTTCTACCTAACTTCCATTTCAATGCCCATTACTAACTTTTCATTCACATTCTGTATCAAAACAACCTGACTAATGTTGCCACCAGAGTCCGCCCGATCTATAAGGGCCTAGTTATTTTCTCACTACCAACACTCGATAATAGTTTACAGCACGTGACTTAAGTGAGCCATGTTTAATTTTCATACGTTAAAACCGTATTTTCCCGAAACTACAGCGTTGATTAAAACTCGTTTGACCATGACATATTTCCCTAATCGTAACATACATTTTCAGTTTTAACCTTATTTAAAATCCACTAAAAATTGAAATAAAATTTAAAGAAAATTTCATTGGTGTTTTTCTTTTAATCTTTCTTGTCAGGTTACGGTGAGATATGGAATCGGCAATCAAACTGATATATTAAAAGATAAAAAAATAATAAAATAATTAAAAAAATTAAAAAAACCTGATAAATCTGCTTCCATGCAGTCTAGTTTATTCATACAAGAATACGTGACATAAACAGCTGCCACACTGATGTTGAAATGAAGCTAAGAATGGAAATTGGCTGCTCTCAACTGAGGAAGTGACTGAGGCAAAGTGCCAAGGTGCTCGGCCGACACTTTCCATTCA
Source organism: Geophilus carpophagus (assembly GCA_034687075.1). Classification (NCBI taxonomy): domain Eukaryota; kingdom Metazoa; phylum Arthropoda; class Chilopoda; order Geophilomorpha; family Geophilidae; genus Geophilus; species Geophilus carpophagus. The sequence goes on from JAQFZN010000468.1 coordinate 10,173, forward strand.
AATGTTAATCCTTTTTTAATTTAAAATAACATTCAAGATACCGAGTTTAGTTTTTCAATTTTATCCGAGGACTCCTTTCGGTGACAAATTAAACAAATTCTCCAATGGCGGTTGAGTTTATTCGGAATTCAATAAGTGAATTATTTCTTAGAAATTTTCAAAAAATATTTTTGTTTGTATTGAAAAGAATGTTTTGAGAAAATGAATTGTTTTTACTTTTTGAAATGATAGGTTATGATAATTTTAAAAAAAATTATTAGATAAATGAATGAATCATTCGTGTCACTCCACATAATAAATATTTGTTGTGCTCAGCAACTTGACAAGTAAATAAATAGATAAAGTAAACTCGAGTAAATTGCATTCCATTATGATTTTAAAAGTTAAAAAAATTATTTTTTTTTTATATAAAAAGTCTAATGGAGTTTAATAAATTCCCTTGAAAACATTGAATTGCATGAATGAAATGAAGTATTCACGGTAGATGCAATTTTGTTAATATTGAGTTCTGTTTTTCGTCAGTAGAGGGCGCCAGGCAACAGTATGGAGTAGTCAACGCAGTGAGTAGGAGATTTAAGAAGTTGATGCAACTGATTAATGCTTTTCTCATGTTCCAGCAGCTATTTTATTCTAATTAAAGAATTCTGAGAAATTGTACATAGATTTGCTAATACCAGTTTTAAATTAAATGTACAATACAATTTTTTAAGTTAAAAATTAAAAATCTCTAAAAGAAAATAATAATAGAAAATTTCACAAATAACTTAAGAATATTTGCAAAAATTGTGACAAATCCAGGGCTCAAAATGGACCAGAGAAACCACAACACCCTTCGGTTCGTGAAATTTTGGAAAATAATATCCCGTTCACTAAATTATGCAAAAAATATTGTTTCAGTTTATGAAATTATAAAGAAAATCATTCCGGTTCATAAAATTTTCCATTTTGAGCCCCGTCCTTTTTCGAGGAATAATTTACTCCTTGCAACTAAAATATTCTTTTTTCATTTACTTTTTACCACTTTATCATGATTTTTCTATTTACATGTATGGAATTTTTCCCAGATCAAGAATATTCTAGGAATATTCTGTGCACAGAAATAGACACAAAATCAACATGCAATAACAGCCAAAATATAAATTAAACGATTAAATCCACAAGTAAATTATTTATCTCTACATAAATGCCATTTTTCTATTTTATAATTTCCTTTCTTTCATTTATAAACTTACGGTCAGTTTTCAGTAAAAATAAACTAGCCGTTCCTGAGCTGCATGCGACAAAACATGCCACTCACGTTTCACATGGATGTACTGAAGAACTGCACGAACACAAATAAAGACTCCTGCAAAAGAAAAAAATATTATTTACAATTCTTTCTTTATTAATGTAAAAAAAAATAAATAAATACACGCAAATAAAATTGTTTACCAGCATTTTTTTTCTTTGTACAAATACATGCACATGTTAATGTTTAGTATTTTCTCAACTTTTTTGTCCTATTTTTCAGATGACAGCATTGAAATGAGTCAGCGTGTGAATGAAATGACATCTGCTCATTGATTATTCAATTTATCATCGCTCCCAATTTTTTACTTTAAGGCCAGTAGAACTATGTAAATCCGTTATCCCAGTTTCTATATTTCATTTTGTATCAAATTAAACCTGTATTTTATAATTTTTAATTCAAACATGGCGTCAGTTGTATTTTTTCCCTTAAGTTTTGTCTTTAATCCGTTTTTTTGCTGTTTGTTTCTGCTTTTTTAAGTCAACTGACCTATTTCTCAAAAACTGCTGTAAATATGTTAAAATTATTTATTTTTTCTTTGTTTAAAAAATGTTATATTTCTATTACCCTTATTCATCTTTTTTCTTTAGCAAAATTAAATGCATTTCATTTCCAAGTCAGATTTAAATTATCAACAAAATATCTAATTACTTGGACATGATTTTAAAATTTCACTTCATTTGTCTATATAATAACATCAATTATTGTAAATAATAATAATAAACATACTAATTATACAATTAATCAAAAAATAAAAGTGTATTTTTTATCACTATTATGATACCATTTATTGACCTTTTCGCTTTATCACTACAAAGTAATTATAATACTGATATCCAAATAAATCAATGAACTAAAAACTTGATAACTGTTTCTAAGAAACATTACTATAATCCCAATTTTTGTTTACATCAAAATAAAATGATCTTTTCATTTAATCAATAATTTTTGAAATTAAAATTTTTATAATGTACCAAAGTAAACCAGAATATGCTCCTGATTCGTAAAATTATTGAAAATATTAATTTATTGATTGTGGCTTAATCCAGGTGTCACCTCCTTTACTACTTTTTCGATCATCTCCTTAAGATCATCATCAGAACTTTGTGGATTAAACCAAAACCAATAAATTAATAAAACTTAGAAACACATGTAAAAATAATACCGTATTTTCACTCATATAACCCACTGATTAAAATTTTTTAAAAATTATTTTGAAGTAGTTACTGATAGTGAAATTTTCTATTTTGAGCACTGATAATACCAATATCGTAATGTAAAAATAAAAATTAGATTTTTTTTTAAATTACGAAAAAGGCAAGTAATGTTAACCCAGGGTGCTTGAATTATAGGGTGGCCCTGATAATTAATAAATTAATTGGAAAATGTAATTAATTAATTCACTTTAGGGTGGGCATGGTTGATACACAGCAGTGCAAAAATCAATAAACTTGAGCTTATGGTCAATATTAGGATAAATTAATGCATCCTGTTGAAATTATTTTATAATTGGCATTTCTCCAAAACAATCTTACAGATGTCATACAAAACTTTTTAAAATATAGTACTATAAAAAATTCATAAAAACAAAACTCAAGAAAAAGACAACATTTTCTTCATTTTAAGCGAAAAGAAATTATGACAGAGAATTTCTTTGCTATAATGAGCTTCGGGATTAATAAATTTTAATAATAGAAGATACTATCCACTCCACCCATCACTCATAAAAAATTTAGATGACCAGAATGGTCATGTAATAAATGAAATGGAGCTCTAATTTATATTAATAAACAGACTATTTTAAAATAAATATTACGTATATATCTTTAAAATCATTTTGTGATTATTTTTGATAATTAAAAATAATCATACAATACTTAAAATATAAATGCAATAATTTTTGGTGATTAAAAGCATTGATTATCATCATATTTCAAGATAATTATTACCAAATCATTGATTAAATCTTATAACTTAACATTTGTGTCCTTTTATAAAAATAAACAACTTATAAAAATAGTCTGTTTTATTTGCATGACTAGATTCAAGCAAATCGATTTGACACTAACTTACCAAATGCCAAAATAAGCCACCACAGCCAGCTGTTGTCAGCACTGATCAAATCAGTAGAATGCTAAAATAAAATTTATTTTTAATTTTTTTCTTTAGTTTGTGTATTAAATTGATATAATACTTTAACAATAAGTGTCCACTTGGCCAGCGAGAGACCAAATCCAGCCAATGCACCATAACGACCAGCGATTGTCTGACAAAAACACATAAGAAGCAGAAATCCAATCCAATTAAACAGGAATGCAACTAAAAACAAAAAATATATAATTACAATTTATAATAATAATAATAACCAATTAACATCTGACATTTTCCTCAAAAACTCACACAACAGCACTGTATATGAGATTTCCCAAATTATGAACACCCAATACATACAAATCTAACTCAAAGACAGACTTAAGAACTAGGGATGCTAATTATTTGCCAATTCAATTATTCAAATATCAAATGGTTTTCAATAAATTATTCAAATATCAAATGGTTTTCAATAAATTATTCAAATATCAAATGGTTTTCAATAAATTATTCAAATATCAAATGGTTCTCAATAAATTATTCAAACATCAAATGGTTTTCAATAAATTATTCAAATATTTGGATTATTCCAATGAAAAAAATAGAAAAAATAAGAACATAGAACAATAGTCTCAAATAATAAATTTATTTTTTTTTATTTTAATTTGCCAGAATTAAAAAAGTATCTAAGAAAAACTAAGGTGTTTAATATTTCAAATTGTCATCTATTTAAGACTTTTGTTGAATATATAAGGGGCGTTCAATCCAAAAAGAAAAGTGTCTTTTGAAAAATCACTTTTAAAAGTTTCTTTTGAAAAGTCACTTATTATCACGGACATTCAATCCAAAAAGAAAAGTGACTTCAGTTAAGTCACTTATGATTCTCATGCGCATGCGCAGTAGAGGCAACACTACAGCCTAAAACGACAAGTTGCCATCTTGATTTTTATGATCATGACTGGTAGCACATGCGCAGAACACTAAACCTTCATGATTGGCTAAAGCCTTTAAAAGTGACTTCTAAAAGACAGAAAAGTCACCCAACACGTGTCTTTTGGAAAAGACACTTTTAGCCAGTGACTTTTAAAAGTCATGACGTTTTTAGCGTCATTTCCTGCTGAGAAAAGTCACAAAAGACAGAAAAGTGACTTTTAGTTTTGGATTGAACGCTCCTATAGTTTCTATGGAAAAATTATCTGGATATTCAATCAGGATAGTATTTAGATTAACATCCTTTGTAAGAAAAGAATTGTTCCTAACTCAGGAACTGCCTGTACAGTAGAATCTCAATTATCCGGACCTTGATTATTAGGATTGCACAAAAAACAAATATGTCATTTGGCTGACTAATCAGCAATTATTGTAAAAAATTATTTTTATGGCTTCATGTAAAGCAGGCTTATATAACCCGCAGCCTAATAATTGAGGTTCTACTGTATTTGATATTATGAATACTGGTAATTTATAAAAGTCTAACCAAAAAATGAGCAAAAGAAAACAAAATCTGTGCCCAAAAGACTGTCCTCATGATGCAATCCCTCTGGATCCGTAAGACATGTTTCCTGTATAAATCAATAAGAAAAACACATCAAACAATTGTTGTTATTATTTTTAATGCAAACTTTACCCTCCTAGTCTCTTCTTCCATTTTAAGACGCTGGACTTCATCATAAGTAGGTAAATCAGTAGCCACACAATAATCCGGAGGCAAATAAGCTCCTTTTGGTGGTTCATCTGAAATAATCAATTTAAAGCATTTTAGTAATGACATGACTAAAAATAAACCAAGGCAACTTCACAACAACCGATAAAGATGACAGTAATAACTATTTCTTTCTCAATGTTTGTTTTTTCCCGTTACTTTATTTTATGACTGTTTTCTAAATATTATTTCTCCCTAATAATTTTTGGTTTATGATCAATTCGATCGTTTCTCAAGGAAAACAATTCTTGTTTTTACTATAAACACATCTTTCTCAACAAGAAATGACGTAAAAAGTCATCAAACACAAGATAAACCATTTTCTGTTTTTGTATTTAGCATGTGATCTACAGCAGCCATTTTCGATTATAATTTATTTAATTATTTTTAAATACTTTTGTTATTTTATATTTTTAAGTTAAGATAATTTGGTAGTTAACTTACTAAATCGTTCAAAAAATAAATTTCAAACCGGAAGTTATCATGAAAACACCAATTTAAACGTTTTAACGGGTTTTTTTGATTTGAATTTAGACAGTTAACACAAAAACATTTATATCGTTTTGCTTTTACTGTAAAGTTTTGGTTTTGTTTTTACATTGATCGCAGTTATTGCTACACCACAGGAAAATAATGAAACATTAAAATTCCATTAACCCTAGATCCTTTATATTGACAAACAATAACCTGAATTACAATTAAAATATACTTGTAGAGCATAGAAAAATGGTAGAAAAATCTTCAAATTTCAGCCGATATTTCAAATATTTAATGTAATTTACCCAACCGAAACCGAAAAAATCTTTTAAATTTTAAATTCAATCTATATAAAATATGATACACTATAATAAATTATTAATAACATTTCTATGGTTACTATTACAACAAAACCTCTTTAGTTTTCCCCTTTAGTTTTCCCCTTTAGTTTTCCTTTCATGCAATTTTAAGGAAGTGATGTCATTTTAACTAGAAATCCTTGAGCAAGCCAATATTTACCATTCCATTTTAGTCGAGTGAAAAACCTTGTATTATTTAAATAAATAAAAAAATTGGCTGAATTTCACTTGACTCCCTAAATAATTTTTAGATATAAAATGGCGGACATCACTTCATGCTAAAAAAAAACCTCAAAAATATAATAAAAATTTAGTGTTTTAATTTTTATCTGACTTAACATATAGAATTTGTAATTAAATTACCTCATTCTTATTTTACTACCAATTTTTTAAATAACAATATCAAATTTCAACGATTTCTAACATTAATTATACAATATAAAAATCAAATTTCAATCCTTAATTCTTCAATTTGGCATTCAACACAAAATTCGTCCATTTTATTACTCCCAAAGTGCATTTCTATGTCTATTAACTGCAAAATAAGAGCATAAAACAAAATTTAGTGACCATATAATAAAGTATGTATAAAATTTACTCATTTATATTTCATATATTTCCTAAAACCAGCACTTAAAAGGAAACAAGTGCAAAAAATCAATAAATATAAAAATTTCGTTTATCTCGATTGATTTTTTTGTCCCACTTTTTCTAATACCATAATCTGGTGGAGATGTTGGTGGAGGTGGTGATTGAAGAATTGGTTCCGAATTTTCATCAGTTGGCAAATAACTAACTGAAGCTGTTGTTGCTGCAGCGTTGGCTGCCATACTTGCTGCTGCTGCTTCTTCTTCTAATTCTGCAATGGGAACCTCTTCAGTACTCAACTATTAAAAAAAAAGTTATTTAGTAAACAAACATTATTTTAATTTGTTTTCTTTTTTGTTTTATTTTTAAATGTTTGTTTTTATTGCTATCGTCCGCCATATTTGATTTGTTAAATAATATTTAAAAAATAATTAAATTTTTTTATTTACAAAAAGTTAAAAAAATATTAGGAATTTTTTAATCGTTGGCCTCAAAAGTAAATGGAATTTGTGTCGACAGGTGACCATATTTCAGGTCATTTTACACAATGTAAATGACCTCAAGTGATATTATCGCATTAAATTTACACTTTTATACTTCAATATGTTAAAATTTCACTTATTTAAGATTCCGTAATGTGATAATAAAATATAATTGAACATGATTTGTCTTTATTATCAGATTATCTCGATTTTTATTTTATATTTAAAAAAAGGTCCAACATTTAGGCCTATATGAGTTGGCTTTAAATTTAAACCGAGTTTCAACTTTAGAGTTAAATTCAGTTACCGTACTTACAATTTGGTATCGTATGTTACTGTCCATTTTACGATGCCCTGTATTTAAATTACAGGGTTGTTAAATGATCACAATAAAATTCAGTCATAGAAACTGAAGAAAAATCCTCCTACATATACAGAGGATTGAAGCACATAACAGGATGTTGCGTCATTATTGATTTCAATGGTTCAACCGGTTCAATTAATCTCTTTTTTAGATGTGCGAATAATTTCATCATTGCGGAAAATTTGAAACTGTTAAATTTTGAATTTTAAAATTTAAAATCCAAAACAGTAATTTCAAGCTTAAACCCCTTTGTATATGAACCGAAAAACAAACATTAACCGTATAGAATTTTTTTTTTAATTTTCTTATTTCAAAGATACAAAAATAATGTAAATAACTAATAACGTCTTCTTTTAAATATTTCCGGCTTCCAATTCACAGGATGGGATTCTTCAGTCTAAAAAATAAAAAGGAAAATATTTAAAATTTTAAATTTAAAGCCAGAATATTAATTTCAAATAATTTAATTTAAGTTAATTTACCGCTGTATCGTCTTCTTTATATATTTTAATAGTTTTATCAGCTTCGGTGGTTATAAGTCGAGTACCACTGTGATCAAAAGTGCACGAAAAAATACCAGCTTCGCTTTCAATCGAACCAGGCTGCACCGGTGCTTGAATTCTTTGAAAATTATAACCAGTTTTCCAATCCCACATGAACAATGTTCCGTTATCACCTAAAATACAAAATTAATTAAATAAATCGACAAATAAAGATTTAAAATCAATTTTACCTCCAGAAACAAACACGCCTTCGGGATTAATCGCTAAGCAATTAATAATAGCATTATGTCCAGATAAATTCTGAACAAATTTTCCATCTGGGCATTTCCACTGTTTAATATTATCAGGTGAGCCGGAAGCAAACATGTATAACTTCGGGTGAAAAACCAAAGCGCGAACACTTTTTTTATGATTTGTTAACGATGTAATCGATTTCCCTGCTGCTAAATCCCATAATCGGATGGTACAATCATGACTTCCGGTTACGATTTGTGGTTCAGATGATTGACAAACGACTTGTGCCACTGTATTCGTGTGTCCGCTCAGTGTATGGATATTTGCTTTACTCCTCATGTCCCATACTCGAGCAGTTGAATCACGACCGCAGGTAACTAATACATCGATGGTTGGATGAAGAGCTAAACTGTAAACTGCGCTTAAATGGCCATGATAATGTCGAATAACCTGAAAAAAAATAAAACTTGATTTATTTTTTTTTTTCGTTTTAAGAGCTGCAACTTTACTCGATTAATAAATAAGTTTTAATCGACTAATCATAAATTAATCGATTTTGTATTATTTTATCAAATTATTTAATTTTTCGTTCGATTTTTTAACGTTTTTTAATTTCAAATTTTAAAAAACAATCGATTTCTTTAAATAAATCGACTACATAGTATATTATCGACTTTTTAACTTTCATCCAATTTGAAAAAAAAATCGATTTTTAATTAACCGATTAAGACTTTTAGTCGATATATTTGGTTATATTTACCTTATTATACTCAAGATCCCAACATTTAACCTGTTTATCCTCTCCACATGAAAATAAATATGGCTGACGACTGCTGACAGCTAAACCACGAACAGCACTAATGTGACCAGTTAACGATAATTTTAATTTTCCACTTGCTAAATCCCAAATCTGCAAATTAATAATCATTTCATTACATTATAAATTTTTTTAAAAGTAAATTTGAATCATTTATACCTTGATTACACGATCTGCAGATCCAGTAGCAAACCACTGATTTCCCGGTTCCACTGTTACACAACGAACCCATCCAAGATGTCCACTTATTACACAACGTAATTTCCATGGTGGATGCCATATTGGTTTCGGCATTGAAGATCTTCGTGGAAGCATACTCTGAGTTTGTGGTACCGGAACTAACGCCTAAAATTAAAACAAAACCTATTTTTAGTTTATTTTTAAACACAAATTTAATATTTCTTCGTTTGTTTACCCTAACAGTTTCTTCAGGTGGTTCATAACGAACTGTCATTTCCATCCCAACTCTTAAAAGAAATGAATTGTGTTAATTCTATTCATTTTGACAATTTCCAGTTCAGTTGTGAATACACAACTGTACTAAAAAGTTCAATTTTTAATAAATTACACTTATTAAATAATTAATACTTACTCTGGATTTGTATTTGGAACCTCCAACTCAGTATTTGTTGACACACCTGAAATAATTAACAATTTAATTTATATTTAATTAATTTTCACTAATTTAAATTCATTTTTCTTACTGTCTTCATCCAGCTCCATTGAGCTTAGCTTTTTATGATGATTTACAAGATTAACTACAGATTGGTATTCGTCTCGTCTCTTAGTGGCCATTTTCATTTCTTCCCTACGAATTAAAAATCAAAAAATAATTATTTAATTACATGTTTCAAATATTACTTTTGTTTTTTGTTATTTATTACGATTTTTCATCCAATGCCGGTGGATTTGCGTGATCCGATAAAAACATGTCGTGAGTCCTCTTTAGGGATCTAAATACTAACGTGTGGACAGAATGTTTTTGTACATCTTGCTGGGCTAATGTCTCCATTTTGTAGTATAAAATAACAACTACTTTCGATGTCAAAAATCCTGTAGTGAACGAAACAACCACGCTCGAAAGAGTCTACAGAACCACTATTGGTGAGATTTGTGACGTCATACATCTTTTTGCCATATCACTTTAACAAGGCAAATAGGGATATTTTATGACGTCAGCTTAAACTAATAGATTTCCAATTTGAATAAGAGAGGGCGCGTACTAACAATATAACCTAACCGGTTAAGATTTAATAATATTTAGAGGCAGCTTGCATTTATTTGTAAACTCTTCAACTGTGATATAAGAATGGATTTTAATTTTTCTGCAAATCCAGTAGGAAATGACAGTAAACTGTGGTATGATCATCCACAATTTAAACAATATTGCGCGTATTATAACGATATGCAGAATTGGTTAGTAACTTATAAACAGTATCTGTCGATGTCTTCTAATGCCTCATCCGTAAACCCACATCAACTATGGGACTGGCGTGCACCAGATACTGAAATTTCAACCGAAATATCATCAATATCTAACGAAGAATCGTCGGAAGAAGCTGATGACGATTCACTAGTAATGGAAATTAGCGATGAAATGCTCGCTTTTTTAGAAAAATCTGAAAAACATAGACAACAACTAAGTATTTAATATAATTATTTACAAAAAAATAAAAAATAAAAAATTATTATGAATATTTTCAGGGTTACAGAGAGCGGAAGAAGATAAAAACAGTTACGAAATAAGTAACGAAAAATATTCAAAAAATAAAAAAGGTTTTATAGATTTAATTTTAACATTTTTGATTATAACTTTATAATTATAATTATAATTGTGATTATTTTTTTTTTTTTTTAATTAGGATATAGTAGAGATGTGTGTCTTCCACCTAAAGATAGACCTGGAGCACAGAGAACAGCAGAAATGAAGTTATTATATGGGAAAAATTCTGCCATGATCCATGGAATGGAAACAGCTATGCAATTGACATTTGATCACAATTGTGATTTACATCAACCGAAATTATGGCCGAATATTCCATTAAAAATGTAGTTAAGTTGAAATTATAAATAAATTATGACGAAATTAAAAGAAATGGGAAAATTCGGAAATCCAGTTCACTTGTGAATGATAGAAATATCAGAAATTACGATACACTCATTCACAACTGTACCGGGAATCGAATTTTCCTTATTTCTAAAAAGGTTATGGAAAAGTTTATAATATTTTTGTTTATTATGTTAATTTTTATTAATTTTATTGTTATTATAAATTCTATAAATATAAATGAACAGAATTTAGTGTTCTTTACATTTATTATATCTTAAATTAAGGTAACAGAAAATGTATCCAAAGTGAAATACATTAAATCATTATATTGGATTTTGTAGAAAAGACAATCATTCAAATTGCTACCATACAAGTAATGAATTAAATGAAAAATGGAAAAGTCAATCAATTTTTTATCTAATATTGAAAACCATAATGAAGGAAAATGACAAACAATGTTTACCTTTTCCCAATATTTCATTTTCAAACCTATCAATAATTGTGATATTATTGCACAAACTAATTCTAATTCTTCACAATTATTTCCATCAGCACAAAATATTACATCAATTGTATTTAAATCATTATTTCCATCTACAGACCCATAATTAAGCAAATATTTCATTATCATATTGACAATATTGACAGATTTTTCAAAGATATTTATAGTAAGTTTAATAATTGGTAGTTTATTAATACATTTAACTAAATTATTTATTTCTTTTTCATTATCCATTATTGTAGAAATTTCTAATATTTGAAGATTTTTACACTGACATAAACAATTCCAAAAATCAACACTAGGGTTATCATTAATAACCAAACTCAATTCTTTTAGAGAATTAAAACCAGACCAGTTAGGGTTAATATTTATCAGTTGTTGCAACACTGGAATGAAACAAAATAAATGTGTTGGATCAAACTTAATCAGTGCTTTAGCAGCATTTTGAGACCAATCACTGAAAATAGATAAAAAATGTAAACAATTTCTATCAACTAAAGATGTTTTACAACTTAAATTACAATTCCAAACATTTACATAATCATATTTCTTAATTCCAAAATTGGTAAGCAAACTTAAATCAATTTTTACATTATATCTTTTATCACATGAAATTTTCAATAATTTAAGATCTGTTGATTTAGCAGCAACTTGTACAACATCATCCACACCAAACACTGATTTATCATAATTTATTTTCAATAACAGAAATTTAACTTGGTTTTTATTAACAAGATATTTGACCAACTTTTTTTCTTCAGCACTTCTGATTTCAATATCCAGATAAGATAACTGAATCCTTTCAAAAATTTTACTTGTTAAACACATTTCTAATGCTTTAATGACACATGAACCTCGTATTCTTAATCCACAGACATTTGCATTCAATGTAACAAAATGAAATAAATATTTTTGTATTGTTTTTACACAGTGAATTCCTTTCTTTGAAAATTCATCTCCAAAATAGAAATAAAGTTGGTTAACTTTACAAGATAAATTTACAAGATAATTCTGTTTCAAACAATTCACTGGTTTAATCCATACAACTAAACTAGGCACTGTGATGTCATTTGGTACTTTTAATGTAAAGTCATTGTTGATTGAAATGAGTGAGACTTTACCACATTTGATACCATATGCAATAATTTGTTCACACAAATGTGATTGGTAGAAATTTTGAAATTGTTTTCTTCTTAAATTTAAATGTGTTGGTATAATTTCACTCAAATATGGCTGAAGGTATTCAAATGAAGTGCATTCTTGCAGTAATGGACAAATGAGATCAAAACTTGATGAAAACAAATGAGCAAAACATTTCATTGGTACTAACAATTGGCACAAGTCTTCTTGGAACAAACCAACAAGGAAAACTAAGACAAGGGATGTTCCTTTGGATCTAACAAAATTTTCCAAGATGGTGCTGAATAAGTTAACATTAAAAGGCAATTTGTTCACTTTAAAATCCAGCCATAATGAAAAGGCAGCTGCAAATTCTAATATAGATAGATGAAAGGATTCATAATGACTTTCTACTTGAAACATTAACAATTCATTATGTTTGATGAGAAAACCAGCTTTGTAAATCTGAGTTGTAAGATCACTGCATTCAAACTGCAAATCATTTTTTAGTATTTTTTCTAGTGATAGTTTTCCAAATTGATTGATTAATTCTTGCATAGGATGCAAGTTAAGTGCAAATAAATCAAAGTTATTAATATCAATTTGTTGCCCATTTTTGATACAACTATGTTTGATAATACAATTGAAAAGACTTTTGTAGAGTTGTGTTTGAGTTAAGAAATTTGATACATTTTCTCTTCTATTTGCAATAAATGCTAATAAAATTAAAAATAATGGTGAATCAAATAAATGTAAAGTTGATGGAAGGTGTTGAAGTTGGAACATTATTATGTTAGCAATACAATCCTTGTTACTGACAAATTTTTCAATAAATTTTTTCTTCTTTTCAACATTTAAAATTCCCAATATTTCTATTCTTTTATCATAAAACTTGTGTTGTGTTTCAATTTCTCCAAACAGTTCACACCTTTCTTTTTTAGCTAACATGAATGAACCAGTTCTACATGTAACAATTACACTTGCTTCACTGTATTGTTGCTTGTATAAAATCTTGAGAATGGAAATTTTATTCTTTTCCGGTAATTCATCCAATCCATCAAATACAAAAAAAAGAGTATTTTCTTCGTTATAATTCAACAGCTGAATTATTTTATGATTATTCTTGTAACAGCATCTTTTGCCAACTCCTATTATTGCTTCTTCAATAGTTTGTTGTTGTAATTGTCTAAGAGGTATAAGAAAGACTAGTTGAAATTGTTGAAGATAATCTTGATCCTTTGACCAGTCATAAACTATTCTAGTTGCCAATGATGTCTTTCCATATCCAGGTTGTCCTTCGATTAAAATTCTTGTTGCTTTTTTGTTGTTGATATTCTGAAAGACTTTGCTTCTTTCAATTACTTTGTTTGATGATCTGAGAAGTAATTCAATGAAGAATTCATTTATTGTTAAATCTTGGCCTTCATCCAACCAAGCAACTCTTGGTAAAGTGTAAGTTTGGTAAAATTGTTTAAGTTTTTCTTTTAAATCACTACAATCTGAAAAGAGTAATTTATCGTAAGGATTTTTTAAATTAAATAGTATTAGGATTAATACCTGTCAAGTTTTCAGGTTTCAAAGGCAGAATGGTTCTATCAGCATCAATGTCTGGACTACAGATACATTGATAGTTGTGATTAATTACATTTCCTTTTAATTGGTAAAAATATTTATTATATATTAATATTAAAAATGAACGTAAAATTGCTTTTTATAAATAATTTTTACCAATATGTATGTTAGGACAAACATATGGTTGCATAGTTCCAGTATTATATCCAGTGTCATCAGTACTTGAACTTTTATGTCCTGAAATAGGAATAAGAAAAACAAATTGATCATTATAGGATGGTGCAGTGCATATTTGCGAATATTACTTATTCACATTTATTGTATAGTCTTTTTTAATAAGTTTTGACGAAACACTACAATTTGCCATCAAAATTAAATACCTAAATAAAGTGTACTGAATAAATCAAATAATTAACTTTTAGTCCAAACAATAGTAGTATTCACTGTTAAAGACTTTCAGCAATTTATTTACTTTCTTCACTTTGTCTACTTTCAATTTACCAGAAAGTAAGGCAAATAGAAAGTGGCTAAAGTGAAGAAAGTAAAGAAACTGCTGAAAGTCTTTAACATTGAACACTAAACTTACTAATCAGCTACTATATAGTAGTAAGGCATAAGGGCTCTCAGCATTTAGGGGACTCCAGATGACATTAATAAACATATTGCCAAATGCACGATAATCTGGAAATTAATAAGTAATACGTGAAGTCTGTTACAGAGGTGTAACTAGCAATTAAAGCATCTGTAGACAGTCAACAAAAATGCGCCTTTTATAAGTACATGCGTACAGAATAATGGAATCTGGATATAATAGTAATCTCAATCAATAACTTTCACACTTTCTTCAACAAGGCACCGCAGCCATATCAGCCACAAACTATTTATGCCTCTGGTCTGTTATAAAGATAATAAATTATTTTATTTTGTATTTTTTAAATTCTTTATTATAGTTTTATATTTTTTGATGGGCCTCTGGACCATATTTTCTTAAGGGCCTAAAATTTCTAGCTACATTACTACAGCTTGAACAAACTCACTATTACCAATACTTTTAAATTAAATGTGACCTTGAATTTTATTTTATGATTGAGTTGATTTAACTTAGTGTCAAATTAAAACTGATAGTAAGTTATTTTTCATGGGAATAACTTTATTTGAATAGGCAAGTTTTATCTCAATTTCACAGAAAAGTATTTTAGTTTGAATATTATCAGCTCTTGAAAGTCTTCTGATATAATAACATTAACATTGATAATTAAGAAACTTCAAATGGACCCCTGACCAAAAGTAAACTATCTACAGAGGTAATCACACAACCCCAAGCCAAAATATTGGAATACTCTGATTTGGTCAGTATTTCATGTTTATTATGTGGACTAGAAACAATTTTAAATTTTATTAAATATCTGCAAATATATATATCGAAAACATGTTTATTTAGCTTTATTTTAATCATAATATGATTAAAAAAATGTGAGATATTTATATCATTATATGCAAAAGCCTCTGTGACAAAATATTAGAATTCTACAAAGACTGTGACAAAATATTAGAATTCTACAAAGACTGTGACAAAATATTAGAATTCTACAAAGACTGTGACAAAAAATTAGAATAATCACAAAAATTATGAAATGAGACAGATATCTTATCTGCTTTACTTATTTAGGAAATAATAGCATTTAGTATTTGGTTGGTTCCCCTTTAGCATCAATCACAGCCCTCACTCGCCAGGGCATTGAGTCCATTCCTGCATTGCTCACTAGTAATGGATGACCATACCATTTTAAGTTTGGTCTTTAAATTCTCCAATGTTGTGGGTCTTGTCTCCTGCAATTGTTGTTTAACAATGCCCCATAGTGCCTCAATAGGGTTAAGATCTAGTGAGTTGGCAGGCCATGGGAGAACACTGATATTTTGCTCTGCAAACCAAGCTGCAGTTGACTTTGATCCATGAGCAGAAGCTAGGTTATGTTGAAATACAAATTCATCATCACTAAACAGTAATTCTGATGAAGGTATCATGAAGTAGTCAAGTATGTCCTGGTACACAGCAGAGTTTATGGAACCTTTCACAAAAGTTAACTGTCCCACTCCAGAGGCAGCCATACAACCACACACCATGGCACTACCTGGAAACTTAACACACTTCTTTAAACAGCATTTGTTGTACATTTCATGTTTTTTACGTCATACTCGTGGACCCTGATCTCCATAATACAAATTAAATTTAGATTCATCACTATACAGAATTGTTGCCTATTGGTCTGGGGTCCAATCAGATCTTGCCTTGCACCACTCAAGTAATTTTTTCATCTGCTTGGTGCTTAAAAGGGGTTTTTGTTTGGGAACATGAAGTGCCAACTGAAATTCATGTAAACGACGTAGTGTAGTACGTTGGGAAACATTTATTCCATTTTTTTTCCACAGTGCATGATGCATTTTAGATGATTTAAAACGATTATTCATTCCAATTGAATTTTATTTACGGTTATCTCATGGTGTTGTTGCTTTAATATTTTTGAAACTGTGAATTGACTGCAACTAACAATCTAAATGATTGTTAAAAATTGTGAGGGATAAAATGCTGAATTGGGTTGCCCAAAACCTCTAGTTGAGTACATCTGAGATCTTATTAAACTAAGATAATAAAAAAAGCCAAATAAACAAGCAAGTTTTCAAAGATAATCTACAAAAAAATGAGAATTCCATTATTAACATTCAAAATAATAAGCTTAGTTGTAGTGAATAAATTCAGGTATTTTTTTGTCTGCTTACATTTTCAACAATCATTCAGATAAAACAATTTTACTACAATGTTTTCTAGGATAACTTTTTGTCCTCTACCACTTTCTAATTGAAAATTTTGCTCTATCTCTAATACAGAAAAAGTTAGAACTACAATAAAGCACTTCCGGTGGTCAAAGATAATTTTTATAACTACCATTAAATTCTTCACCCCCTTATTCATATTAGTTTGTTTAAACAGAATTTTGATAACTTTAATCATTTGCAAATTATTTAACTGGAACACTTATCTCTGAACACCCTGTATATGCAGATATTTAATAAAATTTAAAACTTGTTTCTAGTCCACATAATAAACATGAAATACTGACCAAATCAGAGTATTCCAATATTTTGGCTTGGGGTTGTACACTTAATCGCGTTACAGATCATTGCAATATGGATAAGCATTTTTATATGTTAATATTATTTTAAAATTAACTTTGGCCTCATTTACATGTGTTCACTCCTATTACTTCAAGGTTCTGATGATATTCTTATGGAGAAAATTGAAAAAAAACTTAAATCTTGAAGTAATAGTAGTGAACACATGTAAATGAAGTCAAAATTAATTATAAAAACACAACACAGTATTTTCTAGGAACTTATCTAATGTGTTATAGGAGGGTTATCTATACATTGAACTTACCAAAATTCAAATTAATGTTGTAATATATTGAAGGAATTAAACTCATTTCATCTTCAACTTCCCTCTTTTCACAGACAACTGTAAAATATAAAATAATTAATAAAACTTTAATAGATTAATGAAAACCATTATAAAAACATCAAGTACAATTAGATTAACAAATGTCAGCCAGCAGTAGATGGGTGTAAGAAATTTTTAAAAATCAATTTTATATCTTTAAAGTCTAAAATTATTTTCTGATGTTGTGAAACCAAACAGTTTTCTATGACTTGTTTAAAGTTTACAAAGTGAGTTGAAGAGAATCCTGAATAAATCACTGAATATGGACATCAAAATTATGTCACAGGTTAGTTTTTCTAAAAACTGAGCATGCACAAACCACCAGCCAGATTCACTAAACAATTGTTAGGTGTTAACAATTGGTTTTGCTTCTTAATTTACTATTAAAACCAATCACTATTCACAAGCCTATTCACTAAGGATTTTTTAATGTTATTTTAATGCTGTAACAATCAAATTTTGTAGTTATTTAATGACAAATCAAACCCACCTGTTAGCTAATGACATTATTCGCTAACAATTGTTTAGTAAATCTGGCCCAGGGTGGTTAAAGTTGGCATATCATTGGAGACTGTGTGTACATTTTAACCTGATAATCAGTTGTTACACTACATAAACTGTGGTGTTATCATAAGTCATCATTAGGCAGCATCATACATTACATGGGCTGTACTTAAAGAACGTTCGCTGGCAGGGGGGTATGATGAGACCGTGACACTATGTGACGTGGGGAGAGGGTCTGAAATTTCTGCAACAGTAACGCCACATGGTCAATATTTGCAACCAATAAGAGAACATAAATTAAATATGTCACCTGACGTGACATGGGGGGGCAGTATAGTTTATTGTGACATTAGCGTGACATAGGGGGGAGGGTGCCAAAAACATGAGTTTAGGCAATATGTTCTTTAAGTACAGCCCCACACTGGCTATTCCTGATTAACTATTCACAGGAATGGACTGGTCCTTTAATCATTAGCCAATCACCTGTTAGGAGTCAGCTGACCATTTCTGCAGATAACAAAGCCTGCAAGAGCCAAAAACATCAGTAGGATCTCAATTCAACATTTGATTGCAAGATTGTTTTAAGAGATCTCTACTCCAACCTCAAGTAGAAGGAAGTGCCATCTTAAGTGAATTTTCTTAGCTTTGTTTTGTGCTCAGTTTAATGAATCTGAGTTAGACTTAATTGATGTATTTTTATTTAAGTTATTTTTATTTCTGTAGTAGAGTGGCGATAGTGGCAATTCCCACCTCCCTGGACATATAGGTACTATTGAATTGCATTGAATTAAATTGCATTGACTTGATATGTTTTGTATGATTTTAATTTTTTTATTTGTTTGAAATTTTGTCATTTTATTAGATAATTTGTGCGTTGCCTCCCTGAAAAAATGTCTGGATCTGCCACTGTTTTATTCATTTTCAGTACAGTAAAACTTTGACTAACCGTCACTGTCCGGACCAGGGCTGTGACGGATAATCGAATAAGTCAAAAAATAGAAATATTTTAATTGTAATAAAAATATTTACTGTACTTGAAAATTATTTGTGATTTCCTTTTGTGTCTTTGAGGCTCAAGCTTTCTGCGCAGCAATATTCCGTATCTAAAAGTCAGTTCCACCTAAAAAGTCCCACCAATAAAATGGGTCAAGTCTATGTATTGCACTTTTAGGGGAGATGGGTA